>BQNB010097327.1:0-25413 GCA_026074375.1 Tanacetum coccineum | reverse complement strand
CCCGGTTTTAGCTATTTTCTTATGATATTTGCATTATCTGTACCTACACAATCACAAAGACAAAACAAGCAATATACAACTATATTTTTGCACATTTTAATCATTTAAGGGCTATTTTGGATATAATAAAGATATGTGATTTCTCACATATCACATATCTATTCATAAGCTAGCTAAGTACTCATTCAAGCTCAAAAAGCTTAACTACGCTTTATTATACTCATTTCCTCCCCTAAATTTACCTAAGCTTTGGATAAGGATGATAAGCCAATTTAGGAAGGGCTTATTGGACCCCACCAGCTTGTTCTAAACAAGCTGGAGCTTGTTGATTTAAGCTCATTTGAGCATACACCTCTATTTAGCTGAGGTGGAGGTATCATCTACTTTTCCTTTGTTATTTTCTATTCTATTTTTTATATAAACTTAGTTTAAATCTGCATTTTAGCTTAAACTATTAGTTAGTAGCTTATTGTTGTTAAATTTAGCTTAAACTTACTTATTATCTTTGCTTAGTGCTTATTTAGTTTAAATGTTAGCTTAAATCTAAATCTGCATATGTTAGTTTTAAAACAGTTCAAAAATACAAAAATAGTAGCATAGTATCTTAGCTTATTGTTCTGGCTTATTTGTTTGCTTAATCATGTTCATTATGTTGGTTATAAGTTGTCTAGTATCTGGTCATTAAGATTTGTGCTTTAAATCTCAAAACTATAAGCTAAAAATGATTTTTTGCATTTTAAAGGGGTGTTTGGCATAGCAATACTAACTGAGAGTTAGTACTGCTAAGAGCCTTTTGCTCTTTTAAATTGATTTAAAACCTCATTTTAAGGCTTATAGTTAGAGGATTTAGGGCATTATTAAGTTTAATCTAGTCTTTATCAAGTTTACTAGTTGTTGATTTGAATCTGTTATAAATAATTTAGTTTAGAATGCATTTTAAGCTTAAATCTGTTCTAAGTGTTTATATTGCTTCATTTGCTCTTAGTTAAGTATACTTTAGGTGTTAGAATAGAGATTTGTAACCTGCATTTGTTAGTATTAAGAGTTTATTTTATTGTGCAAATTGCATCAGTAGCAAAAAAAATAAGTAGCCTTTTTAAATCTCAATTTTCAAATGGGTAATGTAGTTATTAGGTCTTAATTTTCAAGTTCCAAGTAGATTTTAGGTCATTGTCAACCTGCTTTAGCTTATTTTGACTTTAAAAGTTCATTTGATCAACCGGTTTTTTCTTGATTATTAGATTATGGTTTGGTTGTCTTTAGCTTAATAGGGTCAGGTTTAGCTTAACTTAGTATTTTCATTAAAAAACCAAAAACATCAAAAACAGTAGCAAGTAGCTTTTTCAGGTAGCTTTTTCAGTGCTTATCTTAATTTCAAAATGTATTTAGTTTGCAGTTTTAAGAAGCTTATTAGCTGAGCTTTAAGGTAGAATAAGCTGATTTGCCATAAGGTTCCATTTGCTTAGTTAAAATTAAGCTCTAAGTTAGTTGTTTGCTTGTTCAGTAGCCAGTTTTGTGCATATGAGCTTAAATGATTGTTCCAGCTTATTGTCTGTTCTTTTTGCTTAATTTCTTGCTCAGACTTGCTTATTAGAGTAGCTTTAGGATAGTAGTAGCTTATTCTACTTAGGCTTAAGTTTAATTTTAGCTTATTTTGTTTCCTAGTTTTGAAAAAGCCAAATTTCCTCTAAGTGTTTTCTGTCACTTTAGAAGCTTATTTCTGAGCTTATTTTAGGTTTAATAAAAAAGTTGTTTTGCAAAAGTTGCTTATTTTTAAGTGTTCTAAAAAGTTATAAAAAATGGCAAAAACAAAAACACTTGGGATAGTGGGAAGCCCCGGGTGAGCAAGGCTCGAACCCGGGACCTCTACCACCATCAACCAAGCGTTTTAACCCAACACACACAACCAACTCTGCTACAATAGCTCATCCGTCATTCTTTGCACCCATTATTGTTTTATCACCTTTTTGGCCCATTAAGCTTATAAGCCCGTTTTGATTTTTAACAGCTTATTTTGATAAGCTGTTTTGCCTAGCTTATTTTTCTTAGGATTGTCATAGTTTAAGCAATTTTTCAGAATTTTTATAAAACGTTTAGTATTTTTTTTATATTTAATTTTTATTAAAATCATTTTTAATTCATAAAAAATTATAAAAAAGTCAAAAAAATATAATTCTTTTTTAGAAAATTTTCTTTTAACATTTAGAACCTAGGAAAATTAGATTTGCTTTCGTAGGGTTTAAATTGCAAAATCTTGTTTTTTAAAGAACGAGATTGAATCCCGTTCATATTTTTAGTGATTTTTAGCTTAAAACTCTTTCGTTTTTGGTCTAGTTTTCTTTGCCCTAGCTTTTTAGTCAATTAAATCTTATAAAAACCAAAAAGATCATTGTAGGACTTAATTTTGATAATTTAGGGTTTTTAGGTCCCGTTTAGGATTCCCGATTTGCGTTTTTAATTAAAATTTAATTTCCCGTTATTTTTCTTTCGTAGTTAGGTTTAATTGTCCCTTTATTTGCTCACTATTAGGATTTTAGAAAACAAATCATCTTTGAACCAATTCAAGTCATTGTCCAAATAACAAACGAGGTCTCAATTTCATAAGTCTTTGGGAAAACGACCCGGTAATCACTTACCGGTTTCTTACGAATAATATTTTTGTGTAGAAATTGCTACTAATCTTTGTCCTCAAGGATTTTTAGTAATTTTCTTTATACTTATATATTATACGTATTATATATATTGATTTTCAACGATCACTGACCATACGCCGTATTCATTCACCCATATACGACGTATCAATAGCAGCTCGCTAAAATTTATATAGATTTAATTCTATTAGAATAGCTTTACTTTGAATTATGTCTTTCATGAAAGGGACATTGCTCGACCCAATCTAGTTTTCTTACCATAAAAGGAAATTATCGATGGAAGAAATAGTGAATAAATTCATTGAGGAAGGAAAACGAGAACACGAGAAAATGGATGCATTCATTAGAGAATTCAGAACAACCAACGAGCTCCTCCTTAAAGAAAGAAACAACTCACTAAGCGAACTTGAATTCAAAATATACGGGCTGTCGAGGGCAATCAATAAAGCCTAAATGGTAGGATGTGAGGCCAAAGGAGTAACCACTAGAGGAGGAAAATCCAAAACCGAACCAATTGGCGACAACACAAATACCAATAAACACCCTTTACCCCATCACGATAAACCAATGACTCTAGATGAAATCACCAAAACCAAACCAAAAAAAATCAAACTAACGAACTGCAACCATCATCAATACCTTTTCCCCACCGATTGAGAAAGGAAAAAGAGGAAGCCCAACAAAGAAAATTCCTATAAAATATTAAACAACTCCATATAAACATCCCATTCACCGAAGCTCTTGCACAAATGCCAAAGTATGCTAAGTTTCTAAAGGGTCTACCAACAAACAAAGCAAGATTAGAGGAGCCCTGCACGGTAACAATGAATGAAAGATGCTCTGTAGTCTTGTTAAATAAACTACCATCTAAAGAAAAAGACCCAGGAAGCTTCACTGTACCATGTGATATTGGGCATTAACATATTGATAATGCTTTAGCAGACCTGGGAGCTAGTATAAGCCTAACGCCTTACACGATGTATGAGAAACTAGGCTTAGGGGAACCAAAACCAGCAATAATGAGCTTGGAACTAGCAGACAGATCCATACAATACCCACGAGGAATAGCAGAAGACGTGCTCATAAAGATTAATAAATTCATCCTCCCTATTGATTTTTTTATCTTGGATATGCGTGAAGATTCTAGAATTCCGATAATCTTGGGAAGGCCATTTCTAGCAACCGCCCGAGCAATGATTGATGTATTTAACAAATAGATAACACTCAGGATTGGAAGCGAGGAAGTGATTTTTGACATTGACCAATCAATGAAAAAACCTCGTATGGAGGACGATGAATGTTACGGGATTGACGATTTGGACACTGTCATACAATCAGAAGCCCAAGAACTACTGGAAAATGAAAACCTAGAAGATAGCATCAATCGACCCGATTTTGAAAGTCGTGGGCCTCACTCTGAGACACCAATATGGCGTATCAATCATATCAATACGCCGTATTCACAAGAAACACATGAACAAGAAGAAACACTAAGCGAGCATCTCTATTCCGCTAGTGCAATCGAAATTGACGAAAAAAACCAGAGCTCAAAGACTTGCCTTCTTACTTAGAGTACGCTTACTTGAAGGGAGATGAAACTTGTCCAGTGATTATTTCGTCTAAACTAACAGAAAAAGAGAAAACTTCAATTCTACGGGTTCTTGAAAAACGAAAAGGAGCAATCGCTTAGAAGATGTCAGACATCAAGGGGATAAGCCCGTCATTCTGCACTCACAAAATTTTAATGGAAGAAAGTTTCAAGCCTGTCATCCAACCTCAGAAACAATTAAATCCAAAGGTCCATGATGTGGTTAAGAACGAGATCGTCAGGTTACTTGATTCAGGTCTAATTTACCCTATCTTAAATAGTCCTTGGGTAAGCCCCATTCATGTTGTCCCTAAGAAAGGAGGAATATCTGTAGTGTTAAACGACAACAACAAGTTAATACAATCTCAAACAGTCACAGGATGGCACATATGCATCGACAATCGAAAATTAAATGACGCTACACGAAAAGATCATTTTCCACTCCCTTTTATCGATCAAATGCTGGAACGATTATATTGAAATGAGTATTATTGTTTTCTTAATGGATTTTCAGGGTTCTTCTAAATCCCAATCGTACCGGAAGATCAAGAGAAGACAACTTTTACTTGTCCTTATGGGACTTTTGCCTACAGGAGGATGCCGTTCGGATTATGCAACGCTCTGAAAACTTTTTAAAGTTGCATGACGGCAATATTTCATGACACGGTAGAAGATTTCATAGAAGTTTTTATTGACGATTTCTTAGTATTCGATAATTCATTTGACCAATGTCTTAATAATCTAGATAAAACGCTCGGTAGATGTAAAGAGACCAACCTTGTATTAAATTGGGAAAAATGACATTTTATGGTAAAAGAAGGTATTGTTTTGGGGCAAAAAATATCTGGGAAAGGGATCGAAGTTGACAAAGCTAAAATCGATGTAATTGCCAAATTACCTTATCCTACAAATTTAAAGGGCGTTAGAAGTTTTTCGGGGCATGCTAGGTTTTATCGCAGATTCATAAAAGATTTTTCCATGATTTCCAAACCAATGACCCAGCTTTTAATGAAAGAGGCTAAGTTCGATTTTTCCAAAGATTGTAAAAAATCATTTAATAAACTGAAAGAAAGATTGACCATCGCGCCTATCATAATATCTCCAGATTAAAGTATGCCTTTCGAATTAATGTGCGACGTCAGTGATTTTGTAGTGGAGGCAGTCTTAAGACAAAGAATAGACAGAAAATTCAAACCTCTCTATTATGCTAGAAAAACTCTAAACGATGCCCAAGCACATTACACCACCACCGAAAAGGGACTTCTAGCAGTCGTCTTCTCTTTTGACAAATTCCGCCCTTACCTCATTTTATCAAAAACTATTGTCTACACTGATCATTTTGCTTTAAAGTCTTTGTTCAGCAAACAGGATGCCAAACCAAGGCTTATCAGATGGGTTCTGGTTCTTCAAGGATTCAATATCGAGATAAAAGATAAAAAAGGAGCGGAAAACTTAGCTGCCGATCACCTATCAAGACTCGAGAATCCGAATATAGGGGAATTAGCCAAATATGAAATCAAAGATAAATTTCCCGATGAGCATTTGATGATATTGAAATCCAAGCTAAATGATGAAGAGCCATGGTACGCGGATTTTGTCAACTACATTATTGTAAAAGTAGTACCTCCCGAATAGACACCAGAAAAGAAAAAGCAATTTTTCTCTCAAGTGAAGAATTATTTTTGGGACGAACCATACGCATTTAGATTTTGTCCGGACAATGGAATGAGAAGGTGCGTCGCTGGATGTGAAATCCTTGAAATTTTGGAACACTGGGGGACATCATAGTTCCTCAGTTACAAGAAGAAAAGTTTACGAAGCAAGATTCTATTGGCCTATTATCTTTAAGGATGCTAAAGACTATGTAATGAAGTGCAACACATGTCAGAAACTGGACCATTCATCGTGGAACGAGATGCTCAAAACATATAGTCAAGTAGTGAGGTCTTCCGGACATTTGGGGACAGGACTTTATGGGACCCATTTCCTGACTCAAGGGGGCAACAAGTATATCCTCATTCCGGTTTTGATTATGTGTCTAAATGGGTAGAAAGCTCAGGCTTCTACTACAAATGATGCTCGTGAGTGGAAAATTCTTAAAAGGTTTGTTGTTGCCAGATTCGAGTTCCTAAAGCCATAATCAGTGGATATGGGGGGGGGGGGGCACACTTTTTTGTACTCTAACTTAAAAAGCCTTTCTTTAGATAGGGGTTACTCATTGAATATGCAATGCGCATACCACCCTCAGACTAATGGCCAAACCGAAGTCACCAGCAGAGCTATCAAACGTATTTTAGAAAGATCGGTCGGATATAACCTAAAGGATTGGTCTGAAAAACTTAACGATGGACTATGTGCCTTCAGGACCGCCTACAAGACACCAATAAGATGTACCCCAATTAGGATGGTTTATGGAAAAGCTTGCCATCTGTCAGTTGAGATTGAACATAAAGCATACTGGGCACTTAAACAATGTAATATGGATCTCACGACAGCTGCAAAAAACCGTTTCATGAAGCTTAATGAACTAATGGAATTACGAGACGGAGCATATGAGAATACTCGAATCTAAAAGGAAAGAACTAAGAAATGGCATGACTCTAGGCTCCGCAAAGATAAGGATTTTAAGAATGGAGAAAAAGTCTTGTTGTTTAACTCGCCTTTAAAGTTACACCTAGGAAAACTCATATAGAAATGGACCGGTCCTTTCATAGTTAAAACCATGTACCCTTTTAGAGCAGTTGAAATCACCGACAATAATGGTTCGAGCCTTAAGGTTAACAGACATAGGTTAAAAAAATACCACGATAGAAGTTTCAACACAGATGATAACGAATTCATAGAGCTCGACACGTAAGAAGAGTGTTGAAAGAAAAAGGTCAAACTTAAAGACCAGCTGAAACAAAAGTGCTTCCCGGGAGACAACCCGGTCATTTTAATTGTTTGTCGCATTTTAATTGTTGCACAAGTCTGTCTTCCCAGACACTCTATACGGCGTATCGAACCCCTATAGATATGGCATATAGAAATGTCTGGACGTTATTAGTTTTTAAAACTAAATATTTAATTTCTAGTAATTTAATTATTTCTGGAGGAACAATACGACGTATCCTAGGGTTTGGGATACGGCGTATTGATCCCTGTATAGTTGTGTGTTTAATTGTTTTCCTGTACCATTGTAGCGAGATAGAATTTGCAGTTGTCTTCCAATCTTTTATACATGACCTTGCTAAAACTATGATATGGTATATGCGGAAAAAGACATGTGTTGAACTTATCCAGGCATGCTGAAGCCCTAGTCAACACACTTTTTGCTCAAGGACTCAACTTGGAGAACTATCACGAGCAAAACATCAAGAAGTTTTCCGTTCTAATTCTATTTTCTCTTATTATTTAATTGTTTTATCTATACAACGAGGACGTTATATAATTTAAGTGGGGGGATGGAGAATTAGAAAGTACTTGTCTTCTTTTTTACAAAATAACATGCAAAGTGCTTAAAACGGTCAAAATTTAAATTTTTGAACATGACTTTTATAAAAATCACTAGTTACATTACCTAGCAGACTATAAGCCTTGATACATATTGTGAGTATGCCGGTGATGTAGTGGACTTTAGAACTTGGCCTGACATATCACTCGAGACCGCCATGATTAGTACTATGGATTTAGATGGAAGAACATGTTCAACTGATAAATTTCTAGGATTAAACCAAATAGCCTACATGTCATAAAAATAACTAACCACATTTGTTAGTTAAATGCCATGTAACCCTTGATTACTCTCATTTTTAATGTAAAATCCCCTAGAACAACCTGTTGAGCCATTCTTTTCTTTTTCTACACAATATTATATGTTTCTTTACACCTTTGTACATTAGCCTACCGTGTAGATTAAGACTATTTATCTATGTTGCTAGTTGCTTTCGTGTAAAGTTTTGTATTTCCCGTGTCAAAGTGAAAATTTTCTATCTCTGTAATGGTCGAGAAATTGCACAATGCAATGGGAAAAATATGTAGCTCGTAAGTTTTGCTACTTTTGCGATTATGAATTATGCCTGAAGAAGAAATGCTACAAGGAAAAGATTATCCAGACAAATTATGAAAGTGAAGACGGTGGAATTAAACCGAGATCTATAATGTATTTCAAAAAAAGAAAAAAAAGAGAGAGAAGGAAGAAAAATAGTCGGTTCAAAAGAAGTTTATACCAAAGGAATTACTTAGAAGGATCGATTATTCGTTGATACGTTACAAAAATCAATGATGTAAAGTCTTGTAAAAAGTGGCCGATATCACCACTTATGTAAAAGTATGTAAAGAGCGGGATGTAAGAGAAGTTGATCGTTATGCGAACGCCAACTTAGGTTGTCTTTGTCATTTCTGTGATCGAGGCGTCTGTCTATATGTTCAAGTCTTTGTCATGGAACAGTCGGGGGAAAGTTACTAGCAACCGTACCTTATTTGTTGGCTTAATCTATTTTTTTGTGAATTTTACTTAAAACCAGTTTTACTTCCCTTTCCTAGCAACTAACCTTAGTGTCTACTCGAACAAGGACTTGTTCGAGCATGCATGTCTATTCTGTTGTTACGGCCATGTATGCATGTCTCAGCTGCCTTGTTGGATGACGACTTTTGGTGAAAGTTAGAAGCTCCCTACCCTATATCATTCTTCATCCTAACCGCTGGTTAAACACGAATAGGGATGTGTTCGGATTGTATATGTCTATTACGTCATTATGGTCATGTATGTATGATACAACTGCCTTGTTGGTGTGATACTTATGGTGAAACACTATTGAATGATCAACCGTAAGCCTTCTTAACCTAATTTAGCTTTTAATTTGTTCTTCCTCATCTTTAGTGGTGGAGATGTGTATCCTTGCCAAGCCTATGATACAAAGCTAATCACGACTGAACAATTGAGCGTACTACTTAAATGTTGCACCCTAGATTAGTTGAGTGATCTGAGTGTTTTCATTTCCATATTTAGTGAGGAGCTCAGTTATGTACTGGTGATTAAGACAAAACGATGCTTAAACGGAAAATCCTCAACTTCGGTTGAGACACATTTTCATAAACTATAACTTTTTCAAAAGTCTACTTGAGGACAAGTAGGATTCAAGTGGGGGGATATTTGATGACATCAAATAACGTCACCTTATTATATCATTTATCCTATCTATTTTGCCAACTTTTATATAATTATTGCATTATTTGGTACTTAATTGCTTTAAAGTTGATAAATGCAGTAATTCAGGAGTGTTTTGTGAAGACAAGCTAAAAGGCGCATAATTTTGAGCTAAAACGATTAAGCACATACCACACGTACTAATTTAACGTAGTTTAGTTAAGATTTAAAGACTTCCTATTACATATTTATTTCGAATTGCCATTGAGAACGATCATGATCGTGATGATCATGCAAAGCGCAATGATAGTCATCAATGATTTCCCCTTCTGTCTACATACGATGTATCCATGAAGATAACTATTCGAAGATACAGTAAATCAAGTAAATTGGGAATGATATCACTGATTGATTATGAACGTAGCGCACACTCCAAGGAATCCAACCCAATACGCCGTATTGACCTTGCCAGATACGGCGTATCGAGTCTTTTTCAGACACTATAAATAGAAGACTCAAAAACGAGTTTTCAGTGTGCAATATCATATTCTTTCATAACCATACTCATTAAAGATGAATTTTAGAAGAGAAGATTAGCCACCAAGGTCAAGCAGTGATCACGAATCCATATTAGAGTGTAATTTTTACTCTCTTAATCATTTGATTTTAATTGTTTGATTACGCTTGTATAATTACAATGGTTGTGGGCTAATACCCTCGGGTATTAGCCATCTTAATGAAAGTTTAATGTTTGGTTTGTTTTAAAATCGATTTCTTAAGGTTATCATTGATTTTATTTTACACATATGTGGATGAATTCACTCTTCCGATTGTATACTTGTTTATGTGTTTGAATATGTGACCTATCATTCAACTGGATCTAGTGATACGGACCAAGTAATCTAGATACCAGAATAACTCTCCATATCATGTTTAATATCACTGGACCAATAATATCACAAATAACGTTCTGTCTTTGTCTTTGAATTATGAGCTTAGTTGGACCGGTAGGTGACCCTTTTATGTTTCAGTAATCATATTCTTAATTAACTGATAAGATTTGAATAGTTGGACTACCTGTATTATGAAAACTCGTCATAACAATAAGTAGGTAAAGTCAAGTTGGGCTAGGGTTTTAATAGGATCACCACTGCTTTAATTCCCTAAGATAGATTATAATTAAACTAAAGGATGCTTTATGTGGATGCGTTAATTCTGACAGGATTAATCGTGTTTAGGTCTTAGGATGATGTCGCGCCTAAGTCTTAAGAAAGATATATGCCGCTTCGAGATAAGTAAATCATTGCACTAAAACAAACAAACTAACATTGAACTGGATTTAATATGGCTAATACAGTTTTCTATCATTTGGCTTGTACCGCTTTTCTATCTTTTGATTTTCTTCTTTTGTGTTTATTGTGTATTGAATTGATATTTGTTTCCACCAAACCTGTGCCAGTCTCTCAGGCTGAAAAACCCTCATATCATTAGACAACGTATATAGCACAATGTTTAACAGTAAATAGGACTAAATTTTCAAATACTAATAGGTATATAGGATTTTTAAGTTCCAATGTCTTAGATGTTCGAACACCCTACTTACCGCGAACTCCTTCTTGACGGGGTACATGCTCGTTAAAGTTGTTGTTTTAGGTTTGTCGGCTAAATATAAATTTAAAACTTGATAATCAACTAATTGATCCTACACGACATCACATCAGCCCTCAAACGTCATAATCAATACAAGAGTAATAATTATACCAAGGTAAACTAACCTAGTTAAAAGAATGATACCAAAAATCAAACGATTACTAGAGTATAGGAGATTACAAAGTATTTCCTATGGAATTAGTAGCTTTTCTTGACCTCTTCTTCTCTTCTTGTCTTCTAAGAATCGACTTTTATGGTTAAGGTATCAAAAATATGTTCAAGCACACTGAAAACCCATTTTTAGGTTTTCTATTTATAAGGTCTAGAATTTGGTCGATACTGTGTATCGAGATACATGGATACGACGTATCGGGGGTTTCTTAGTGTAGGACCATACGTTCGATATCTTCTAGAATTTTTTATTACTTTAAATTGAATATGGCGTATGGAGTCTCCTGGATACGGCGTATTAGTCTTTGAGTATTCATGGTTTCTGGTAAAGTGCAGGCACAGATACGCCGTATCTTCCTTGATGGATACGACGTATAGGATGTTAGAGTCAGTTTCTTCAAATGTCATTGTTTAAGCTCCAGAATGGCTGCGTTTTGCTCATTCTGTCACATGTAACTCACCATAATTACTGCAATTCTCAAATACAAATGATTAAGTTACAATTCTTGCAATAATCATACAAAATAGGTTATTTACATGGGATAAATGATGCTATAAAAGTGACGTTATTAGATGTCATCATTACCTATAAAAGGAAGGCTTAGGAAAGCATTTAGGGTGGTTGATGTTTCCCTCTCTAATCTAATATCTCTTTCTTTCTCTCCTCCTCTCCTTCTCCTCTCTCACGTTAACCCCCCTCTCTCTCTAAAACTTTATATTGTAGTATTTTGTATGTTATATTGATTTTGTATCAATTGGTATCAATCACCATGAGATGATTTAAAGTGCTTTTCGTGAAGAAAGTTATCATTTTTTTGAAGATTTTTTTTAAGATTTTGAAGAACTTGAAGACTATGAAGACTACGAAGACAAGTTCTTGAAGACAAAGCTTTAAAATTTGAAGAAAGTTGTAATTTTTAAAGTTTTCGGAAGATAAATTCTTGAAATGTTGCAATTTACTTTGCAAAAGTAACTCAAAAAGGGTAATCAAGTCGGAGAGTTTTGAAGTCTTTTGTGGTTTTCGTGAATAAAGTTTCAAACTTTTGCATAAAGTTTCAAACTTTTTTTAGTTTTCTTGCAAAAAGATTCAACCTTTAAACAAGAAATATCACTGGAAACAACTCGAACCACCACCGGAAAATTCTAGCCGTACCACCTAGGAAATCGGGTCACCTTTCTGAACCGGACCTAGGCTCGATCGAACCACCATAGTCTGCTCACAAGCCCCCCAGTCGAGATCCACCTCCACACGATCCCTTCCTGGACCGCCCATACACCTCCAGCCGACCCTCTACTCGAACCTCCAAACTCGGACCGAGACTATGTTAAAAACTAAACCCTAGTTTTATAAATTAGGGTTTTGGAATTTAGGGTTTTAAAAAGGTTTTTTTATTATTAAATAATAAAGTGGAATTAGGGTTTGTAGTAGATAATAAATGTGGAAAAGGTAATTTTTGGAAATTAGTGATTAATTAAGTTTATGTGGTAAGGTAAATTTAGGGTTTTTTAAGTTAAAAAGGTTTAGACTTTAAGGTTTTTAATTAAACTACATTGATAAAGTTATAATATTTTAACTCGGTTCATGTAACATCCGAGAATTTTCGAATTTAGAATGACGATGTCAATCTTTAACTTTTAGGGTCTGGCTTGACTTATAAGAACGATCATCTAAATCACGTGTTTCACGACTCGGACTTCTAAAGCTATTTGTTGTGGAATGACATTCAGCTGGACAACTTTTTAGTTTTGCTCCCGCCGAGAGCTGGAATCGTGCCGGGAAAGGGCTAAAACAGCACCGCAAACATTATTCGAACTATACTACAACGCGGGACACACAAAAACAATTAAATTTGTTTTTAGTTTCAGATTTTATTTAATAAAAATATTAAATAAAATTATTATCTATTTTTTTATTTAAAAGCGTTTTCGATAAACGCGACTTTTCGAGTTGAAAATCCTATTTTTTATTTCGGTCTCGAAAGCGAAACCAGTTCATATAAAAGAAATAAACAGATATTTTATTTAATGTTTATAAAATATTTCTGAAATTTAGATCTGCTAAAAATACCAATACTCACTGTTTATCGGGAAAAACATGATTTTGAAAAACAACAATGCGCAAGTTTTCGAGATTTGTATCGTTCGTTAAGTGCATTCACACGAGTCCCGAAACGTTTTTATAAAAAAAAAAACTTACCAAAAAATGTACACTTTAACCCCTCAACTATTTCAACTTGTCACATTTAATATATATATATATAAAACTTATAACTTATATTTCATTTTACTCTCATATTATACACACACTCTTATATTCTCTCTCCCTCCCCACTCATCTTCTCCGGCGACCCCTCCTACGTTGCCCTCGGGACGTCACACACCTTACAAACGGTCACCGCGAAAAGTTTTCCGGTGACTTTTCCGTCAACACCAATATGTTCTCACTACCGGATCATCCGTCCCACATCTCACTCTCTCACCTCGCGCCTATTTTCATCCAACCTACTGCCACCGACGCCACCATCATCATACACCATCATCATACACCATCATCATACACCATCATCATATCATAACCACCACCCGAAGGGTCGTTTGGTTTTGTTTATAAAAACGAAGGGTGTGTGTGGTTTTGTTGTAAACACCACACCGGGTGTGTTGGGTCGCGGGGTCAGCAGCAGCAAACAGGGTGTTTGGTGTCGGTTTTGTTTTGGGTTGGTCGGTAATTAACCACAAGGCGTGCGCGTGGGTTGTGGGTTTATAACACCGGACGAGGGTCTGCGGTTTGGGTTGGGTTATAAAACCAAGAGGGTCTTTGCGTCGGGTTTGGTCTGTTGGAACATCGGGTGGGTTATTTTGTCGGGTTTTTGCAGCGACGGCAACGGTCTGTTTTTTTAGGGTGTGTTAGGTTTAGAAATAACACAGAAGAGGGTGGGTTTCGGGTTATAGGTTATAACCACAAGGGGTTGTTGTTTTCTGTGGCAGCCCCCCAAGGGCGTGTTTGTTTGGGTGGCAGCAGAGATAGCCACGAGGGGAGGGTGTCATCTGGGTTGAGTTTTAATAGCAGCCGGTGCTGCGTTTGGTTTGCTGTCGGTGTGTTTAGCAGCCAAACTAAGGCGTGCGTTGGTTTTTGTTTTAACAACCACAAAAGGGCGTTTAGGCTGTTCATGGGCAGCCCCACCTCTTAGGGGATGTTTGGGTGGGTTGGCAGCCGCCTGTAAGGGTGTTGGGTTTGGCGGGGACAGCCGCTGGGCAAAGGTGAAGGGTTGTCGGGTCGTGTTTAAGGGTTCAAACAACCACAAGGGTGCGTTTGGTAGGCTGACCAATAACAGCGGGGGGAAAGGAGGGAATAAAAGGGTTGTTTGGTTGGGTTATAATAACAAAAAAGGGTTTTTCGGTGTTTGGTTTAGACAGAAACGACAAGGAGTGCGTTATGGCTAATGTCAATATAGCCCTAAGGGTGCGTTTGGCTTTAACAGCCACGCACCCAGGTGCGTTCTGGCTGTCATCAGCCGGGGTTATGCGTGCGTTTGGAGTGTTGTTGACACCAAAATAAAGTGAGTTTTGTTCCGCGGATAAATACTATAAATTGTTTCATTTAATCGATTTATATATAGTGATGAATAAAAATATTAGTAACTTTGCTAGCGGTCTAGTTTAATTATATCGATATTAATAATTAAAACGAGACTGATATTAATGGTATAAGTGTTATTAGGTATTAGATATGATTTAGACGAGGAATTGGACTGAAAAAATGGTACTTTAGTGCCCTTTATGTAACGGCATAATTTAAAACTGAAAATTGAATGGGGGGATTGTCTGTTATGTTCTCAGAGGACGCTTTGATAAGTTAGACTTTGGTTTACAAAATATAACAAATTATATTTTGACGGACGTTTAGACATAAAACGGGACTTCTAACTCTCAATAACGAAGAAACTGGAGTGTAATCGAAATATATACTTTAGTTGAAAATAAGTTAATTTTAATATATATTAAATCTAGCAGATTATTAATTAAACGATTTGAGCACTTTCGAGTCCGTTTCAGCCTTCCGGCGAAACACGAAAGTTGTTCGTAATGACGTTTTACTTTACCGCGAGGATTGGTCTGCTTTAAAAGTTGTGATTATAGAGCGGTCAAAACTAATGGTCGGTTAATATATTATTTAAATTAATAGTTTTAAGATCATTTATTCGGTTCTAAAAAGGTAAGGTCTTAAAAATAGTAACTTTCTTTATAATTATTAGTGATAAGTTATATTGGACGGAAAATTCAGTATATTATTCATAAAAAATATACTAACAGGGCTTAAAGGTTTAAAGTAGACGCGCAAAGTGGTTTTCTCATCACATGTATATATGGACTACATATATAATTTATGTACTGATTTCTTCGTGGGTTACGATGTACGCAGCGTTGGTCGTATTTTTTATGTGTTATAATCGAATCGACATAATGTATTAGGTGCAGTCGGTCAGACGTAGATCGTTGCAGGATTCAGTGTGATTTTATTGGATTTAATTGATCGCGTGAGGTCTCTTAATCAATGTGAGTTTCATTAGCCTCCGCATTTTTCCTTCGCTAGAATGTCGCTTGTCTGAATGTTTATATTAACCTTGCGAGGTGAGGGGGGATACATAGCATAGTTTTACAAAGATTGGTTGATATACTCACTCAGTTTTTTCATTATCTTATCAAAGTCAATGTGATCAAGTTTTAAGGGGATTTTTGGCTGCAAGGTAAGTTTAGTGTAAGCCCAGTGTGGTTTTGAATGTGGAGTTATAGTTTGACAGATAAGTGTTGTATGTTGTGTTTGTTTAGAGTGTTGAGAAGCAATGCTTATGTTTTACTATGCATTTACAGGATCTGTTTTCAAATTGGTTTAAATACTTATTTGACGTTGCCGCTTATTGGAATATCATTACTTTTGACTTTCAATTTTTTGTCACAAAGTGCATAACTTCTAGCTCAAGTTTGGCAAGTACTTGATTCTGTTCGGATAGTTAGGATTTAGGCTGAGATTATGAAAAGAAGACTCGATTATTTATAGAAGTATTACTGCCGGGGTTCTTGGAGGGGACACTGGTACTGGGCATAGTACATATTTATACGCATAATTGTATCACTTGCCCCCTAATTAGGGTTCCATACAAGTGCTACGTCACAGCGTCATGAGACGGTAAATCACTTGGAGGTGAGCGCGAATGTTTGAAATAGAGATCTCATTCGGGTGTGGTAAGTTTGTGGATCCCTGGTTTCCCTCGGAGTGATTGTGCGATCATCTTTGGTCAGGTATAACAAGAAAGGCAGATATGGGAATATGTAGAGTGATGTCTGAGATTCGGGGGATGTGGTTAGATCTAGGTTAGCATACTCCCTTTGGGTATGGGTCAGTGTTGTGTCGGGTCGTTGCTTCGGGTGGACTGACGCGGTGTGGATATTCAGACGTGGGATATTGATTAAGTTTTGGAAGTATTAGGGTGTAGTTTGGTTGGTGGTGTACGTATACGTTGCCATATTAGGACCGGATGTGGTCGGTTCTTATCAGCTTTTGTGATAGGGATCGAGGGCGGACTTGTAGCAGGGGCGCTAATTCGCAGTTTAGCCAGTAGGCTTAATGGCTCTCATCACGTAAATTTGTGGGTTTATAGGTGCTGTGTGGCAGGAAGTGTTTATATGTTGAGTGCGTCGTGCAATGTCACTGGAATTTATTATGTGACTCAAATTTTGTATAGAAAATTGTGTGTTATGGCATTCTTTATAAATCTTTGGGCTAAGATTGGTACTTTTGAAGACCATAAAAATGTGTCATGCCATTCTTTGTAATAAATCATTGGGATTTTTTACATGGTACTGTTGATGATACAGTTGGTATTACATTTTTATTAATAAATCTATGAAATTCCCAACTTTAATGTTGACCACTTTTTATTAAGCATGTTTTTCTCCAGGAGTGAATTAGTGTGGCTTGGACTATGGTGTACGGATGTTGCTTAGGAGTCTTTGAATATCAAGCTTGTTCATAGTGATGCAAACATATTAGATAGACGACAATGAATGTGGTTCATTATTAAAGATGTGTTCAGGAGTTTGTTTATTGAAGTAAAGATGCTCACAACAGATAAGTGTTTATTATTTTCAAACGGACACTATGATGGTTCGTTTTCTCTGGCTGTATCTTTTGCTGTTGTAGTTTACGATGAGAAGTAAACACCCCATTTGGTATTCCGTTTGCGTTGTAAGTGATTTTTGGGGGTGTTACAGATATTGGTATCAGAGCAATGGTTATAGAGAACTAGGTTGCATAATTTTACCCTAGACTATAAACGTTTTCAGCAAATAATTGTCCATCACAACAAAACAGATTTTCAAAGTGCTTACTCACTACTTGCTTATGTGCTTACATTACGTGTCTGAATGTAGAGTGAGTGTGCTTAGATCTGGCATAACATATATGTAAGTAAATGTTTGCATTCCATTAATTAGCGGCGATGGTTGATGAAGACTTGCGTCTAGCTGTATATTTAAATAATGATTGAATGTTATTGATGTTTGTTGAGGTGGTATAATACGTCTAGTAGGAGCCGGTTTTTGTGGTGTAGGCTGATGTGATCGCGTGGAATGTAATGTGCGTTGAGAAATTATTGTGGGTTGATGAACTCATGATGTTAAGATTTTGCGTGTGGTTTGTGTATGTGTAGAGTCGTGTGTTCTATAGAGAGAGATAGGCATCCAACCCTCCCCACCCCCCAGATTCGCGTATGTGTTGTGGTATATAGTATTGTGCTGTGTGTGTGTGTTATATGCTCTCCTTAGATCCGTGTGCTGACTACAGACATTGTAAGTTAAACAATGGTCTCTAAGAATATTATTTTTCCTCATAGCTTTATACTATATGGTATTACGCGGAGACCGTCATAATTTTGTTTACATGGAATTATGTATGAATCTAAGTATTACAAGTCTTGTATAGGCGGGACTTGTAATATGAGGATTGATATGATAATTGCTATGTTAACAAAGCCCGTCACAGTTCTGTTTACACGGGATTGTGTATGAATCTAAGTATTGCAAGTCTTGTATAGGCGGGACTTGTAATAGGAGGATTGATTTGGGTAAAAAAAAAAATGTGCGCTATGTTGACTCGTTCATAGAGATTTTTACCTTGTTTACTCTAACCGAGTATTCATTAATTATCTTGAACTCTATTTGATCTCGCCTGGCGTGTTTTTACTCAGCTTCAAGGGACGAGTTTTCAATTCACTCGTCCAATATCAGTTAGAACACATGCATCGTCATGTCATACCACCTTGAAGGTTATGATGAGTACGCGTATTGCACGTGGAGATTTATTAAGTAGGTTGATTTTTAATATGTTTATTTGAAAGGATTGGGACGCCTCTTCAGTTAAATAAATAAATTATAAATCACCGAACCATAAGTTTATTATTTCTTACTTACATAAATTTGGACGCTTCTTTATGTAAATAAGAAATTATAAATGAGTGGGCTTAATGGTATCCGATATGACACGAGTATGAACTGAAATCGATAATCTTCAGAATCCGTTTTTTTTAAAAGGGGTCTAGAGGACACATCGGTCTTACTACTCAGCAGCAGCTTAAAGGCATCATTTGGAGCTACCTGATCTTATTCTTAGTTATTACTTTTGCCATTGCAGTCCTTGCAATCACGAATTGTCTTGGATAACAGACTGAGTGCAATATCCCCGTCACCATTTGTTATAGTATTGTCGGTGTATGGTCGCTTATTGTTGGGGTCCTGGAGCGGGGTCCCGTAATGATACACTTTATTCTTATAAGCTAAGCAACTCCCCTTAAACGAGGATAAACTCCCTATCGACGAACAGATAGGTTGGACTATTCATTTTCGGACCACTGGTAGGATGGACGTAGGTCGCAGTTACATCCCTAGTACTGCCAAGAACTGGCATAGTAGTTTAGGACTTGAGCGTTGCTTGAGTGAGAGTAGCACTGGTTCTCGGGTGACCTGCGGATAGTCCCAAGCAATAAGGACACAAAAGCAAATCGGTGAGCATGCGGGTAAAACAGACAATATTGTGGTTGAGTATGCGGGATGTTCGTGTGTGAGCGTACCAAGTGGTGTTTATATCAATCATAAAACTTGTGACGATATTTTTCTAAATTTAATATAACTTGATGGGATTATTATATCCTGTCATACTTAGCCAAACTTTTGGTATGTTGAGAAGTTGTCGAAACATTAATTCTTGCTGAAGAAGTTTCATCGTCCTTGTTTAGGAAACGGTTCTATCCAGTATTTTTAAACCTTTTCTCGGTCTTCACACAAATCGGGGATTATATCAACGAATTTATTTCGGGACTGAGATTTTTCTTTTAAGGTTGGGTTGGTACTGTAACATCCGAGATATTGGTGGTAGAGGAATTTAGAATGACGATGTCAATCTTTGACTATTAAGGGTCTGCTTGACTTATAGAAGATCATCTAAATCTCGTTTTCACGACTACGGACTCTAAAGCAAATTTGATGTGGAATGACATTCCTGACAAACTTTTTAGTTTTGCCCACGAGAGCAGGAGAAACGAGCCGGAAAAGGGCCTTTAAAATGGCACCGCAAACATTATTCGAACAATATTACAACGCGGGACACACAAAAACAATTAAATTATGTTTTTTAGTTCATCAGTATTTATTTAATTAATAAATATTTAAATAAAATTATTCATCATTTTTTATATATGAAGCGCTGTTTTTTCGAAAACGCGACTATTCGAGTTGAAATCCATTTTTATTTCGGGACGGAAGCGAAACCAGTTCATTAAAAGAAATAACAGATTTTTTATCCTTATTGTTATAAAATATTTCTGAAATTATTATCAAATAAATACTCATTTTTATCGAAAATTGATTGAAAAAACAATTGGCGCAAAGTTTCGAGATTTGAATCGTTCGTTAAGTCGCTCAAATTAGTCCCGAACCGCTTTGATGAAAAACTATACGAAAATGTTACACTTTTAACCCCTCAACTATTTCAACTTGTCACATTTAATACTTTATATATATAAACTTATAACTTAATTTTCATTTCATCTCTCATTTATACACACACTTTACACATATTCTCTCTCCCTCCCCACTCATCTTCTCCGGCGACCCCTTCCGCCCCCCTCCGGTCACCACCTTCTTTAAACTTAAATAGATAACTTATACTTAAAACCACAACCCCAACATAATAACCCACTTGTCCTTGACTACATTTATAGACTCTTTAACACACCCAACCAACTAATTCCAAAAACTCCCCATCTCCCTCCAAAAAACCAACACACACACACACCCCAAATCACACTCACCCACCTCCTTTCTAAATTATATGTAAACACCCAACTCATTTTACTAATCAAACCAAATCTATAAATAAAGATGTGTATAGAAATACCCCCCTTTAACTATTAGTTTACTTTAACCTCCTCAACTTCTTTGTTAGTGTTTATACTTTCACACATTCACATGATCGCATTACTATCTCAACACGTCTCCTGTCTGTGTCTGAGTGATGTAGTGTTATATCTTTCTTTGTTACTAGCCTCGCAATACTTTTATTTACCCGAGAGCACGCTCCAGAGAGAAAAATAACTCAGATCCAACCGCTTCCTTTAGACGCTCCACTCTAGCATCGGTGACCCCCCTAGAGCAGTGATGTTAAACCCACTCAAAATAGTATTACTATGTGTCAATTCTCAACTAGAATTCAACCATACTACATTCGCTAGTGTGATGATATATATGAGTACTGCTCGAGAGAGCGTATTGTTTTTGTTGTGTTTTGGTTTAGACTAATAACACAGGAATGAGAGAGTCTCCCAGCCGCCCCCCCCCGTGCCAGGGGTTTACTTTAACAGAAAAAACCGCATCACCCTCCCCCAAAAATACATAAACCCAACACAAAAACCGAAACAATATATACATATATCTCCACCAAATCACTGAAGAAGTTTTCTGTGGCAAGCCCCCCCAAGGGCGTTGGTTGTGTGTTGGTTTGGGTGGCAGCAAGAAAGCCACGAGGGGAGGGTGCATCGGGTTGAGTTTAACAGCCGAGGTTGCTGCGTTTGGTTTGCGTCGGGATGGGTTTCTTATATCATTATTTCATTTCATCTCAATATATACACACACTTACTCATCCCTAACCTCTCTCTCCCCTCCAAGAACACCGGCCGTCGGAATCCGGCCACCGCCACCACGCCGCCGCCGGAAAACTTTTCCGGCGGGATTATCCGGCGAAGACCAAAGTTACTCCCCCCACTCCGATCTACCCGATCCACCACCCCACTCTCTCCCACGCGCCACTTTCACCACCCCACTGCCTCCGACGCCACCATCTTCACCATCATCACAGCACACCACCATCATCATCACCATGAAAGGGTGCGTTCGGTTGGTTGTAAACCACCCGAAAGGGGTGTGTTTGTTCGGCTATATAAGCCCCGACAAGGGTGCGTTCGATTTAAAGACAAACCACAAGGGTGCAACCGGGTTGTATGTTAACAACATGGGGTGCGTTTGTTTCTGGTATAAAACACCACGAGGGGTGTTGTTTTCGGTGACAGCCCACCCCAAGGGTGCGGTTTGGTTTGTAAAATAAGCCGAAGAGGGTGCGTGTGGGTCGGGTCGGGCTGTGGGACAGTCGGGTCGGGTTGGGTTTAGCAGCTAGGGGTGTTTGTTTGTTTGGGTTGCGTCGGGTTTGACAGCGGGGACAGCCACGAGGGTGTGGGTTGGTTTGGGTTATAACACAAAGGGGTGTGTCGGCTTGGCTGCGGGACAGCCGAGTGGGTCGGGTTCGTTTGGTTTGCAACAAGAAGTGGGGTTTGTTTGGTTGTTCGATTTAGCACCGAAAGGGTGCGTTGGGTTCCGGGTCAGCAGCCCGCACAAGGGTGCGTGGTTGGCTGTGAAACGCACTAAGGTAGCGTTTGGTTTATGTAGAAATCAAAAAGGGTGTGTTTGGTTTGGAATAGATTAGGGTGCGTTTGGTGTTTATAACAGCGAGTAGGGTGCGTGCGTTTAGGGTTGGCTGTTGGGACAGCTGGGGGCGTCGAGAGTGTTTGGTTGGTTAAGGGTTAACAACCACATAGGGTGCGTTTGGCTGCAACAGCAGCTAGGGACGTTTGGTTGGCTGTTTTAACAGCCGAACGTGTGTTTGTTTTAGTCCGCTGGACAGCCACGCATAAGGGTGCGTTTGGCTGTCTCAGCCACGCACAAGGGTGCGTTCGTTTTGTGGTAAGAACAGCCCACAAAAAGGGGCGTTTGGTTCTTGTGGTTATCACCGAAAAAGGGTGCGTTTAGTTTAAAAGTATTAAATTATTTCATTTTATTATGAATTGATTATATGTGATAAATCCGGTATAACTTGCGCGGTCTAGTTAAAATATGAAATAAATATTAAAACGAGACTGATATTAATGTATAAGTGATATTAGACACATTTGTATACTTTACTCGGTTATCTTCATAACAATTATGGATTGTTTTAAGGGATTTTGATCAATGGTGAGAACCACAACTCCACCATCCCTAATCATACACAAACCCCACCCATTTTTAGCCCCATGTTTTATCGATTTTAATATATATTTGGGTGAGAACAGGCTGTTTGCAAATGCATTTACTGATTGTTCTGCAAATTAGGTTTACATATTTATTTGGATAGCTGCTATGGGATTATTATTTTGACTATTTTTTTGTCACAAATGCATACTTTAAATTTGAAATGATACAGCTTAGCTTAGGCTGTTGTACCATTGAATAACAATAAAATTACTGCCCGGGTGTTCTTGGAGGGGACACAGGTAACGGGAGTACATATTTATACATTACTGCCCGGGTGTTCTTGGAGGGGACACCGGTAACGGGAGTATATATATACGCATTATTTGTATCACTGCCCAAATTGGGATACATACAAGTCTACGTCACAGCGTCATGAACTGTAAATCACTTGGAGGGTGAGCGCGAATGTTATGAAATAGATCTATTCGGGTGTGGATCCCTGTTCGGGTGATTAGCGATCACTTGGTAAACGAACATTATAGCGTGATGTCCACGTGAATGATATAAAATAGATCTATTCGGGATTGACAACCCCCGTTCGGGTGACTAGCTATCACTGGGACTTCACGAACGTTTATAACATGTCGGATTTATATCGTTGGGACTCTCGGGCTCCCAACATGGCACGAAATTTATATAGTGCGGGCACGGAATTTATATAGTGCGGGCAATGTCACGGAATTTATATAGTGACTCAATTTTGTTCATAAAATGTGTTATGCATTCTTTATAAATCTTTGAGATTTTTACATGGTACTGTGATGATACAGTGGATTACATTTATATTTAAACTAATCTATGAACTCACCAACTTTAATGTTGACACTTTTAAGCATGTTTTTCTCAGGTGAATTAGATGCTTGGATATTGATGTGCATTGAGGCTCAAAACAAACCGGACGCACCCTTGATGGGCTAGTCCAACAAAACAACCCATACCAAAATCATTTAAGCCCAAATAACCTATATCCTAGCTTATTGAATAAACAAAACTTCCAAATAAACTCTTATACGCATTTTTATAAAACGAAAAATTACCACAACAACTATTTTATTTAAACTCAAAAGCCTTTTCTTCCTTTTCTTTTTAAGCCGACGCACACACACCCCTTTTTTCATTTTTGATTTCAAGTTTCAATCTTTTTGGCGATCAACTTGTACAACTAGCGTCTAGACATCACTATAATTACAAAAGTACAACTTAAATTCAAAGTTTTATAAAAACTTACTTGTTTGATGAGCTTGGTTCGATCGAGACGCGTCCAAAAGACTAAAACCTTGTTTCTACAACCCGAAACTATTAGTTATCAACCCAATAATAAAATCTTAACCCGTGTTCTTGACGAAATCTTCAAAACTTGTGTTGTTCTTCCCCCTTTGTGGTTCGGCCAGATATGGAGAGAAAAGAGAAAGAGAGTTTTGTGTTTTGATTTCAAATGGTGCATGTATGTGAAAATGGGATAAGGTGGTGGAATATGGGTACTAAAGGGGACATGCTAGCTTAAAAAAAGCCATCTTGTCTCTCCTTGTTCTTTTCTAACCGAAAATGGATCCTAGGAGGGTCTCGGGTCTTCCTTTTTGTGTCTGGATCACTAAAAAGCTAAATTTTCATCTATTTAAAACGTCATCCAAACTTAGTTATCATTTTCATTGCGTTCAAAATAATTTTTCCATAAACCTGGATTATTCATATGACACTTATCACCTTAAATAGCTACAAAAATCCATTTTGAGTCGTTATCGACTAACTCCGGACCGAAAACATGAATTTTTGACAAAACTCAACCGAACCTTGCTCATTTATTTAAAAACACTTCAAATCACAAAATATATCTTGGAAACTTATATTCACCCAAAATTTCACCTTTTTATGACTGTTACAGTCTTTTACCGAAATTCACGAAAACAACTGTTTTTCTAATAACTTTCAAATCTCACACTCACAATTTACAATTTAAATCGACGTCATTTCAATATTATGAATTTATTAAATAAATAAACCCATTAACACATTACCAACCTTATAAATCTCTACACTTAAATAAACTGCCGTGCCGGTACGCGTTGCGTGACAAGTTTTTGCTAAACGCGAAAAAACTTCCCAGAAAGCACTAAAAACCTGAAAACCACTCTAAAACAGGAAAACGAATCATATATGATTCATTTATGAACTCCAAACTTCATCAAATTCCTGATTAAACCGAAACCGCTTATACGCAAAATAGACAACAGAAGTCAACTTTTCAACTTTCATCAGGAAAACTGACAAGATCGAAAGACTCCAACATACAAAACTATAATATTTTATAATACCTAGCCTTGAAAAATATTACCGGTTATCACACTTAAAAACTGCTTATTGTAACAAGATTTGTAACAGATCTGTAACTGATTTTGTAACTAATTTTGGGAGGAAGTTTAACTTTTTGTTTGGTCAAAAATACATTTTTGGTATACGCGTGTTACTGTACACGCGCTTTCATTTCACGCGTTTTTGGTTTGGTCAAATCTGGTCAAAAATGTGTTTTTTATGGTAACCGCTTTTAGCCAAAATAGACAACGCTTTTAGCCGAAATAGACCACGTTTATTAGCCAAAACAGACCAGGTTTATT
>BQNB010097326.1:3699-16800 GCA_026074375.1 Tanacetum coccineum | reverse complement strand
AAGCCGCTTTCCAGTTATTAAAGCAGAAGTTGTGTAGTGCGCCAATTCTGGCTTTACCTGAGGGAAGCAAAGATTTCGTAGTCTACTGCGATGCGTCACATAAGGGATTGGGTGTTGTATTAATGCAAAGAGGGAAAGTAATTTCTTATGCATCACGCCAATTAAAAATTCATGAGAAGAACTACACAACTCATGATTTGGAACTTGGATCGGTAATGTTTTCTCTGAAACTCTAGAAACACTATTTGTACAAAACTAAGTGTATGGTGTTCACGGATCACAAGAGTCTACAACACATTCTTAATCAAAAGGAGCTGAATATGAGGTAAAAGGAGCTGAATATGAGGTAAAAGGAGCTGAATATGAGGCAACGTCGTTGGTTAGAAATGCTCAGTGATTACGAATGTGGGATCCGTTACCACTCGCGGAAACCGAATATTGTTGCTAATGCTTTGAGCAAGAAGGAGCAGAGTAAACCATTAAGAGTTTGAGCCTTAGTGATGACTATTGGCTTGGATCTTCCTAAACAAATCCTGAATGCTTAGACTGAAGCACGAAAACCAGAGAACAAAGATGTTGGAGGCATGTTGGTTGAAAATTCTAAGGATCCGAAGAAATTTAAAACGGAAAAGTTGGAACCCCGTGCGGATGGAACTCTATGCTTCAATGGCGGGAGTTGGTTACCATGTTATGGCGACTTGAGGAATGTGATTATGCACGAGTCCCACAAGTTAAAATACTCTATTCATCCAAGTTCTGACAAAATGCATCAGGACATAAAGAAGCTATATTGGTGGCCCAATATGAAGGCCAACATCGCCACCTATGTTAGCAAATGTTTGACATGTGCTAAAGTCAAGGCTGAACACCAAAGGCCATCAGGATTGTTGGTACAACCCGATATACCTCAATGGAAGTTGGATAATATAACTATGGATTTTGTCACGAAGCTTCCTAAGTCGTCACAAGGCTACGATACTATTTGGGTGATTGTCGACCGACTTATTAAGTCTGCAATCTTTGTACCCATAAGGGAAACTGATCCTCTAGAGAAACTGGCAAGAATGTACCTAAAGGAAGTGGTCATGAGGCATGGAATCCCTGTCTCAATTATTTTTGATCATGACCCTAGATTCGCATGACATTTCTGGAGGTCACTTCAGAAAGCTTTGGGTACTAACATGGATATGAGTACTGCATATCATCCGCAGACTGACAGACAAAGCGAGAGGACTATTCAAACCCTCGAGGATATGCTGCTTTCTTGTGCGATCGACTTTGGAAAGGGTTGGATTAACCATTTGCCATTAGTCGAGTTATCGTATAACAATAGCTATCACGCTAGCATCAAGGCTTCACCATTTGAAGCACTTTACGGTCGAAAGTGTCGTTCACCTGTGTGTTGGGTCGAGGTTGGACAAGTGCAACTCACCGGTCAAGAGATGTTCAGAAACAACCGAGAAGATAATCCAGATCAAGCAAAGAATGCATATAGGGGGCATGAACCGTGTAGACAAAAGAGTTACGCCAATTTAAAGTGTAAGCCGATGGAATTTCTGGTTGAGGATAAAGTTATGCTTAAAGTTTCGCCTTGGAAAGGGGTCGTACGTTTTGGCAAACGGGGGAAGTTGAACCCTAGGTACGTTGGACCGTTCAGGTGTTGAAAGGGTTGGATCCGTTGCATACAAGCTCGGAGCTTCGTAAGAGCTGTGCGAGGTTCAACAATTACGTTCCATGTATCCCAAAGTGAAAAAGTGCTATGCCGACGAACCATTAGTCGTTCTGTTGGATGGATTACATTTTGATGACAAGCTTTAATTCATCGAGGAACTGGTCAAAATCATGGATCGTGAAGTCAAACAGTTGAGGCGAAGCTGTGTCCCAATTGTCAATGTTAGATAGAACTCTAGGTGAGGCCCTGAGTTTACATGGGAATGTGAAGACTAATTCCGACTAATTTTGGAAGAAATATCCACACCTCTTCACAAAGACCGCACCGTCGTCAAGTGCCGCGTCTTAAGCCTTGAGGGAACATGGCTCTATTTAACAGAGAAGATATGTATAACACCCCGTGTTTTAGGGTCATTTACGATGTCAATATATTCACTATTTATTTTTAGTATTGTACGCGTTTGCTTTTAAATCGTAATCATTAAGTTAAATCGCGTAAGCTAAAAATTATCATTCAATGTAAACGGGCATCAAACAATTAAATGTTTACATCAAGCAAGTGTTAAGTAATTATTTTGAGTATAATTATTAACTTTGTTCATTTTATTTTTATTGGTTACGTAAAGTGATTACGCTTCGTGATAAAATACGTTTAGGCATTCCCGGAACCACCAAAACTTTTCTACACTTTAACAAATACCCACAATTATACCCAATACTCAAATTTTACAAAAATATCTTATACATATGCATATAGAACCGGATATGGGATGAGAAACACAAAGATATTATCTTAGAAAACACTTCTCCTTGATTTCATGGGATGTTCTCTAGTTTTAGGAACCATTAGATATTTCTTGCAAGACTTCTATGTACTCTTGACCAACTATCCCTAGAAATCCTCTATATGTTCCTTGACTAAGTCCTAGGTATATAATGCCTAAACTAGGAAAGATAACACATACACTCTCATTTCCAAAGTGAAAACAACATAAAACTCTCTCATTTTCCTTCCTTATAGCCCATGGCCAAAACTCCCCATCTTAAATCATCCATACAAATTTTGTTCACCACATTTACAAGTGTTTCTACATCATACCTAAGATAACCTAAGGTATTTAGAAGGTTTGCTTTAAGGTTTACAAGTGTTATAGGAAGAAAGTTCAAGATTAGGGTTTTGGTGAAATTAGGGTTTTCAAGGTGTTGAAAGCTAGGGTTTGTTTTCTAAACAAGAGTTTAGATCATATTGTTCATCATCATACTTCATATTAAGGTTACCTCGAAACCTTAATCTCTTTACTTTTGTGATTTTATGCATATATGATGTTTATGTAGTTAATCACCATCTAAGGACTTATTTACTTGTAAAAATGATTTTTTACACTTGTTTATTGTTTGGTAACTTTTATATATGTCATGTGAATGTTGGTATCATGTTATAATAGGAATATAAGTATTGTAAATGTGTGGATTATGTATAAAAAGTATACATAATCAAGTTAACTAAAAAGTGTACTTATAAAAGTTCAAGAAAATATAAGTATGTACACATTTGGATCTTGTGATTTTTGGACAATATATGGACTAATCATGGACTAGGGACCCTAAGGAAGTAATTCATGTGATAATAAGTATGGTAATGGACTTGTAACAAGGTGGTTAAGCTAAAAAGTTATAAAAACTAGTTTTAAACACATTTTAACAAAATGGACAAAGTGGGCTGTTTGAAATTCGAATTTAACATATATATTTTATGATTTTATAAAATACTACATGTCACAAGGATCGTGGGCAATGTAGAGAACTTGAAAACCCGATTTATAACGAAGGAGATACGCTAATTTTAAGTTATTAATGTTAATTAAACGCGTTTATAAAATAAATTTTATAAAAACAAGTTATAAAATACTTCTGATATATAAGGTTTATTATTTTCCCCAGATATTACATAATTTTAGGATTCTAAAACAATAAGAATCGAAATTTTTGGATCAATAACGAAGGAATTATGAATTATGCGAGTTTACGACAATAAATACTTTTATAAAACTCTTTATATAAAAGTTATTGTTCATCTCAGACATAAAAAATTATGAAAACATCATTAATAATGATATATCTTTTAATAACAAAGACGTGCTCGAAAGAATCACTAAAAACGGAGCTAAAACGAATAAGATACAACATTTATTACGATAACCAAATCTATAAAAATAAATTTATAAACTGTCATGAACAGTAAAAACCACTGTTCACCAGAAGACTAAAAATATGAAAATGTAATATTTTGAAAACTCGTCTTAATACGAAAGCGTGGACATAAGAAATGCAAGAAACGGTCTTAAATACGATAAAGTTACGTCGTTTTTACTAAGGAAATATTTATAAACGTTTTAACTTTATAAATACGGTTTCACAAATGCAATTAGATGGTGATGTAGCTATATAGAATTATATGATTTTCTTTCAGTTCTTTCTCTCTCTAGATCTCACTAAATCTCTCTAAATCTTTGATCATTCAACTTGGTTAATCTTGTTTAAATGTGATCAAATCTTCTATCCTTTCCTCCTTTCCTCAAGTGCAAGAGAAGAACTTCGGTCATCTTCAAGATCCGAAGTTATGTAGTCTAGTTAGTCCATTTGTAACATTTGTTACATATAGATCGAGTCCATGTCTTCCAATCTTTAGTAGTGTGTAGATCCAAATGATGTATATATTTGGATGGGTTGATTGTGGGTTGGTTAGTATTTTAGGCCTTAAAATACATTGGTGAAGTGGTAGATTGGTTCTAGCTAAGATTAGGACTCGACATCTAGCTTAGTGTCGGAAAATAATGTAAGCATTGGTATAAGGTTTTCTCCGCCGAAAGGGAGCTTGTTGATTAGTGAAGTAACTCTCGAGTTGGATACTCGAGGAGTGGAGTAGGGCGAAGAGGAGCTTCATGACCGAACCACTATAAATCATCATGTCGGTTTGCATTTTCTTTTACCTTTCTCTTTACTTATGTCTTTACATTTATCGCTTTACTTTTACACTTGCATTGTGCTTATGATTGTGTGAATTGTTGTGTATGTTGTGTTAGTCATGGTTGTGTAGCTCTTTGTAGTAAACATTGTGAGTGTGGATATATTGGTAGAATATGCACTAGTTATTGTAAATCCATTATCGACACTTCTCATATTGCGTCAAACTTGATTGGTGATTTGATACACATGATCTAGTCTGAAAACCTCTTCTGGAGGCGGTCCCTTTAAATAGGGCGGCCCCCTAATGTACTAGGCGGCCCCCATATATTTATGGGACCGCCGGCAGAGAGTGATTTAATAATTGATACAAAAGATTTAAAGTTTTTAAAAGGAAACGTATTCACCCCCCTCTACGGTTTCCACAATTGGTATCAGAGCCACGTCGCTCTAGTTTTCAAAACAAATGGTTTTTAAAATAGAGTACGATCCATGTATCAAATTACCCATGAAGGGGGATTAAATATGAAAAGTGTTTTGTTGTTTGGTTCGTATTAGTTTTGTTGTTAAATATACCTCGTATACTAGCTTGACTAAAAGTATTCTCAAAAAAGGGGCTTGGAAGTGTAAAATACGTCACTGTAAGTCCTAGGAGTAAAAATAATGTCTAAAACACGTGTTTTATGAGATGGAACAACTTCCTGAAGTCCTACGTCCCTACATTAAGTTACCAAATAATTTTATACAAAAAACGTATTTTTGGGTCTCTAGTGGCGGTCCCTTAATTGTTTGGGCGGCCCTCTAATATATCTGGGGCCGTCACCTTTATGGGGGTCGCCTGTATGTTTCAGCGGATTTTGACAAACTTCGAAAAATCATATAAAATCAACCGTAAGTCCGTAGAAGTCGTGCCACTCGCCATTTCGAAGAGAATTGAGTCTACTTTTATTTAAAAATACTTCCAAGCATTTATTCTAAACTTAAATAAGTCAGAAATGCAAAATACTACATAGTGGTCAAAACTTTGAGTTCCGTTTAAATGTAAAACTTGTTTTTGCATTTTCCTTTGAGTCGGGCATTTCTAATTGATGTATCTTTGAAAATTAGTGTATTTGTCCTTTCAAAATATTGATCTTCGTTAATTTTTATAATGGGGATGAACTATCTTATTTTCAAAACAGATCAAGCTAAGTATACATCGTTATATCTAATACATAAAACGACGACGAATATCCTTATGTGTATGCTAGATGATTATGTGTGATTAACTTTTGTTTCAACCTGGTTAATAGATATTAATAAGTAATCATTACTATTTGTAATTGAGCTAATCATACATGTGCCATGTATGCTATTTGTATGTTACTAGTTTTCTGAATTCTGCCTAATAGGAATTACGCTAGATTTCTTGTGTTAAGTTGCAAAATTATTTGTGCATTGCATATAAGCATAGATCACTATATTTACAAGTGTTACATAAACATCTTGTAGATCATTTTGAGTGTAGTAACCCACCTTGCCTCGAGTCAAGGTCTCACCTACTTAACTCGATTAAGTCATCCAATGCGAGAACATGCGAGAATATATCTAGGTCTCACGCATAGGAGATCAACTTGGGATACAATTCACCTTACGTCTCATGTTGAGGCAAAAATAAGTGCAATGTGATTTCTACCCATTTAGACGACATGACTTAAATTTGTGACGGGTATATGATCAAAAAGTGTGTACAGGGGAAGCATGCATCCATCCTTCATAGCACAAGTTAAAAAACTATTTTAACTTAAGTCTAATACTTGTTTTTGTGTGTGTCAAGTTGTTTGTTTTCATGACTAATATATATAACTAGGTGTACTTAAATATTAGTTTGAACAATCACTTAAAATTAAATAAACAATCATTAACTTTATTTAGTGTTATTTATATAAAAACAAGTGTTAGTTTCAAATCATATTTAAACTTTAAACTAAATCAAAGATTTAGTTTCTAAAATTGGTTTGTGTTTTATTTTTAGTTTTATAAAAAACATTTGCAAGTTATATACATTTCAAGCATATATAAAAGCAAACAAAATAAACACAACCATAAGTATGCAAAGCCTCAACCGATGAAAAACCTATGCTTGTTAGTGAGCCATCACGAGAAACAGAAGTCTACTAGGTGTTAAACCACACAACCACAAGGAGGGCTCCCACTTACTCCAAGAACCATCATGAGTAAGTGAAACCCTTAATGAACTTGATGCTCAAAACTGCCATAAAATTTCAGCTGACTTCACGGGTCTAAAACTCCTAGAAGGAGTCTTCCCCAATCTGAGCTTCAGTTGAAGAAGTTGTAACCCCATGAGTTTTTTACTTGCTTCCAAAAATTCAGCCTCTAACTCTTTATAAAACTCCGAGAAATCCATTTTTAGTGAAAGTCACTCCAGCTAGCTCTGAATTTTGACTTTATGGCATTAACCTCTTGCGCCAATTCGAATCCAAACAATGGGTTACAATAAGTTGATAATTAGATTCATTTATCCTATCATTTAACTAATGTAAAATGCCTAAACAATGGCTACAACAAAAATTAAAAACATACAAAAAAGAAGCTGAAACAATCGCAAAACCCAAAACTGAAATTAAATGCAATATCAAGCGAAACAAGTCACAAGTGGTCATGGTTTTCATCGGCTTTGCATACAAAACATAATAATACCATATAATATCATATAATAACAAGGTGTTGGCATAAGTCTATGGCCAAACATGCCTTGTATTTGCCATGGAAACAAAATGATTAACAAGAAATAAATTGTTTAGCCAACGTATCAAAGAAATAAATTAACTAGAATTAAAACCCCGATTGGTACGTGTAACCAATGGCTTAAGAATCACTTAGTACTGTATTAAAGACTTTATAACAACCATATTAATTCAGAAATTAATGCCCAAGTGGATGATTTAAACAGATTCAAGAATCGTTTAAAAACGTACGATTTAGGCCCTTTTACATGTACCCAATAACAAAACCAATTGAAGTATGCATAACAAATGGCTATGGGATCAAAAATCAAAGATCATAAGACCCTATATGGGTCGAATTAATTTCAAAAAATAAGCCCTAGAGGCTATTTTAAAATTATCCTTTTGATTCCATTAAAAATACGCGTTTTAGCCATTTTTACGTATAAAAGATGATCATTATGACATCGTATGATGGATCTGATAACTACTAATAGGTGATGAAAATTATAATATTATCATATATACAAATATTAAACGCAGATTGAACAGCACCTATAAACGGACTTCCATTTAGAGTCATATTCATCAATCTAAGTTTAAAACAAAGGAAAAGTAATACCTTTGTAGCGTGAAGGTAGAATCAATGGTGACCTTCACCTTAACACAAAACAACTTCCAATGAAACCAAGAGTGTTCATATGGAGATTTCACCTCTATGATGTATCCACACTATACTTCATTGTATACCAAATAGATGCTAGTCTAAACCCCGTAGCCTTGTAAAACCCTATTGAATGAACAAGATTCAAAAGTTGGATCAAGAAAAACAAAAACACATATTTGTGTGTGTTTGTGTGCCGTGTTTTTATAGAGAGAAAAGAGGGAGATATTGGTAAATTGATAAACCATATTAATGACGAGTATATCTCTATTTACTTAACCCATTAACTTGATCTTATCCCTTTTGTTCTCTTATAGTGGCCGAGCCACCCTTATGTGGTGTTTAGTGGCTTTCTTAAACTTCTCAACGTCTTATAAATATGTACACTACTATTATATAGGAGCCCAATATTAATCCCGAGTTACGTAGGTTATTTATATACCGTAAATACAATAAACGCGATATATATAATGGTTCCTCAATGTATATGTGTGTGACCCATAGGCTCACATGTGTCTAACCATATAATTATTTATTATGACACGAGCATACTCCAACATATTTACATGCGTGTATGATTTGTAGTTTAAAGAATACCTCCCGGAAAGACGATAGGTCAAAACTGAAACCGAACACGAACACTAAAATAAAAGGACAGGATCAAACCATGAAACCCAACGTGAATACGGGGAACCAATGACTCTGCCCCCACGAGACATCAACCCAATCCGATCTCTATCACCCCTTGCTAACTAAACCTATTCCTAACCAGACACGAACAAAAACTGGGTCTCACAACCCCGATCAGAACTCTAACAAGAACGAACGAAACTGAAATTCTGGAGACGTACACGAACATAGACCCGAATAGGATCAATGCCAAAGTGAAGCTACTCTCTAGCCTTTCTTGATTATTGAAAAGAATGTTTTACGTTTGGAACTTGTTTGTGATTTGTGTTGCAGTTTACTTTCAAGATCTCTGTGAATTTTTGTGGGGAGAGTAGTTATGAGGGAGCGATATAAGTACGTGAGTTAAACGAACTTTTCAATAATGACGGGATAAGGATGAGTTACTTGAAAGGGAGTGAGGAGTTGCATTATCTATTTTATGTTGTTATTTACGTGGTTTCATATTATTCACGCCCATATTGTTATTTTAGTTAGTATGTTATCATATTTGTTTTATATTGCCACATATTTTTATTATTACGCTAATTTAAGATGTTATAATTCTCTTCCCCTCTAAAAATAATTCTCGGTCACAAAATTAATGTCGAAACTTGAACGGAAACGTACCAAATCGCGAAAAGAAATGTGGATAGTCAGTCCGCATCATTTCTTCGTTTTCCCAAGTAGCCTCACGCTCGGGATGATTTTTCCAAAGAACTTTAACAAGAGGAATAGTTTTCTTTCTCATGACTCGCTCTTGGCGATCTAAAATAGCCTCAGGCTCCTCAGCAAAAGACAAATCCTCACGAATTTTATCAAACGAATATTGAACAACATGATACGGATGATAGTTGTAACCTCTCAAAAGAGATACATGGAACACATTATGAACATGATAAAATGCGGATGGTATTGTTCAAACGATTAAGAACTTCACCTATTCGATCTAAGATATTCGAACGGACCTATGAATCGCGGACTCTTAATTTCCCTTTCAAACCAAAACGTCGAACACCTCTACACGGAGTTACTTTAAGAAATACACGATCGCCAGGTTTAAATTCCAAGGCTCTTCGATGACGATCAGCATAACTCTTTTGTTGCGATCCGAAATAATTGACACGGGCACTCCATGTCATGCCACAATTACATCAATATATAATCTCGCCAACTTCTCCGTACTAAAATCCTCACGAATTGCTAGGAAATGAGCTGATTTGGTAAGTTTGATGACTATTACCCATATCGTGTCATGTCCACTTCTTGACCTAGGTAACTTGGAAATAAGATCCATAGTGATCTTATCCCACTTCCATTCCGGTATCTCGGGTTGTTTCAAAGTTATACCGAAGGTCCTTTGTATGCTCAGCCTTCACTTTTGCACAAGTCAAACACTTACTAACGTAGATATCAATATCTCTCTTCATCCCCAGCCACCAATACATATCACACAGGTCATGGTACATCTTATCCGCTCCAGGATGCACATAGTACTTAGACTTATGAGCTTCGTTCAAAATTACTATTCTCACATCTCCTACTAAAGGAACTCATATACGGTCCATAAAGTACAAACTCTCATCTTCCTTTCTTTCCATCTGTTGATCTAAAACTATGTTTGAAGCCCCTTTCTACAAAGAACGTTCTCCTGTTTTGAACGCCCTCACTTTGGGCTGGCCCAATTCATATCATTCACTACAGACTGATTTGGTCATAGATATTGCTCGAAACACGCCTAGGTTTACACACGTTCCTTCTTACTTATGCATTCAGCCACCACATTCGCTCTTTACCAGGATGGTAGCAGAATGTTCCTCACACTCATTAATCATAAATACACTCGATCTACCTCCTTTGGCGCATATTTAACTCCTTTTGGTCGAAAATATGTTGAAGGCTCTTGTGGTCCGTATAGATGACACTTTTTGTGGCATACAAGTAATGCCTTCAAGTCTTTAGAGCAAACACGCCAGCTCCCAACTCTTGGTCGTGTGTTGTATATTCCTTCTCGTGAATCTTCAGTTGTCTCGATGCATAGGCGGTTACCTTGCCTCTTAGCATGAACACACAACCTAGTCCTTGATTCGATGCATCGCAGTAAACTACAAAATCTTCAATTCCATCTGGTAACGACAAGATAGGAGCATCAACAGATTATTCTTCAAGGTCTGAAACACTTCTTCCTCTTTTCTCCCCAATCTTTGTTATTTTGGAATCTTCCAAGGTAACAAACTCTTTATATACTAAAGAATCGATCAAGGCGTGGGATCAACACAAGTGAATCCCTAAACCACCAAGTCGACCAAGAGACAAATAAAGGAGCCTAGAAGGTCAGAAAAGAGCCTCAATATCATAGGAAAACTCTTGTAATCTTCGCACAACCGAATACGCGTTCGATTAAGGTTTCTTTATTTTAATCGTTCATATATCAACCCGTGTGTATTTTTACAATGACTATCGGCTGATACCTTTAGGTATTAACCATGTTTATGAAGATCTAATGTTTGGTTTGTGTAGGATCCCGAATTCACACAAACATGTATAGATCTAGAAAGATCTAGAGAGAGAAAGTTAGAGAGAGAATGGTTGAGAGAGAAACTAATAAAAACACACTTAAGAGTGTGTGTAAAAAAAGATGCTTACCTCTTCCAAAGTCGGAAGAGGTATTTATAGTTCTTACAAAACATCGGGTATTAGTACACAGTTCAATACCAAAAGTCGTACGTTTAACTATTAAACTACGAGCTATAATGAACAGTAAAATACACGGGGTGACCGAGTCTTTTTCTAATATCTAACAACCTTTTTTTCAAAAACCTTTTCAGCAAACGCCTTCAGGTGCAAGCTCTGACGCTGTCAGACTGACATCTGACATATTCTTCGTTTTTATTTTCTGGAAAATCATGTTTCTTACGTTATGTAAATTCATAAAAAAATCAATACAATACTAACACAAGTATTTGACACGAACAAATAAAAATTTATGAATTAAATTAACTATTTATATCTACATGTTTTATTTTAAATGGTTCCTGAAATCCGAATATAATCCTCCCCATACTTATTTTATGCAAAATACTTTTATATATAATTAAGACAAAGTTAAAATCAGAATAAAGCATGATTACATAATTATCAAACAAGAAAAAGCGAACAATTAAATATAAAATATACAAGACACTCCTAAAAATACATAACATAAAATTGTGGTTTGCCTCGCACCAAGCATTTTTTTTATTTACGAGTCTTATAGCTAGACTCAAAATCACAACCTATTACGTGACTCCATCATCCGTCATGCATTCACTACCTTCTTTTTTGATGTCATTATCATAAAAAAAGCTATGTCTTTAAAATTCTTATTATCAAATATTTCTCTTCTCTATTTCCCAAACTCTATCTCACTTTTTTGCTCTTCTTAATTCTTTCGTCCCATTCTAAAACCTTTTGAGTTACATGATTATTGGGGAAAAAAGCTCTATGTTCTTCATCTTCCTCCTAACTTTCTTAGGGAAATTAAGTGTCATAATATACCTAAGCTTAAACTTGCTTGTTCTAATGTCATCGATCTGTCACTACACCTTATGCGAGCTCGCGGTAATTTCCAAATGGTAAGCTAAACCATGTTGGACTTGAACATGTTATTAATACCAGTGTTGCAAAAATCGGCCTAGGCGGCCGATTAGGCGGAATCGGTCATTAAACGCCTTGATTTTTACTAATCGGCCTAAAAAATCGGTCTGGTAAAAAATCGGTTAAAAATCGGTCAAAAATCGGATTAATCGGTCAAAATCGGAAAAAATCAGAAAAAATCGGAATAAATAATGAAAAAATCGGATCACTTGAAATATTTGAAGTTTTGAACTTTGAAATACCATGCTTATCTTATACATATTATATCTAAAATTATAATTTTGTATATAAAAAATCCAATCCGATTAATCCCCGATTAATCCCCGCATAACCGATTAATCGCTAGGCGCTACCCGACCGCTTCGGGAGCGCCTAGCGATTTTTGCAACCTTGATAACTACTAAATAAAAGCAACAAATAAAATGAGAAAACAAAAGCAATTAAGCACTTAAACAATTAACCGGAATGAATAAAATGCGACAAATAAGCAAATAAGACGAAATTAAACCCTAAAAATGCAAACTAAATTTCTAAACCTAAAATAAGAAAAAAGAAAATTTTAGGAAAAAAAAAATATTTTTTTTTGATTTATTTCTATCTTATCTAATTTCGAAAATTAAATCCTAATGAAATTTATAAAAAATAAAATACTCAATGGAAAAATATATAAAAAATCAGGAAAAATCCTAAATGTGACAAAGAACAAGTGAAAATTACTAACTACCTACCAGCTTAAAGAATAAGCCCTAGAATAAGCTCAACTAGCTACGGCTT
>BQNB010097325.1:0-25413 GCA_026074375.1 Tanacetum coccineum | reverse complement strand
ATCTATTCCTAATTGATCTCATACATATCTCATAAGCAGCACTAATATACTAACTAACAATACTAACTATATACTGACAGTACTAACTATTACAACTAGCAGTATTAAGTCCTTCAGCAGCATTATCTTGTAGAAGCTCTTTAATTCCCAACAATTCTCACTACTCTTTGGAGTGTTCATGATGTTGTCAAAGATGATCTTGGAATGAATGCAAAAGTGCTTGAGGCCACTGATGCCTATGTTCAGAATTCAAATAAGCTCACTAAATTGAATTTGCACATGAAGGAAGTAGTCAACACCTAAAGAATAGGCTTCACCAACTTGTCCAACCTTGTTGAACTGCTCAGAGAATCAAACATTCTTGATCTAAGGAACACTCTTGATGCCCTTCAGAACACAGTGAATGCTCAAGCTGCTCACTATGAAACATTGGCTAATTCTTACAGATCTCTTGCCTGTAATGTTGGTCCAAGGGTAAGCCAAATTGAGCTCAGCCAATAATCTATCAAGTATGATGTTGCCTCTCTTAAAGCTGATACTTCAGATATCAAGGCAATGATGACTAAGATTTTTTGTGCATTCAAAGGACAACCTTTCTCTACCCCTTCAAGGAGTATGCCAATGCCAACACTTGCAATCACCAATGTAAATGCAACTATTAGGGGGGGGGGGAGTTCAGTATACATTGTCTATGATAACCTATTTATTCTAAGTCCTAAAAGGAAGGCTGAGGAAGAAAAAGAAATTCCCCCTCGCACTGAAGTTGGTGGATCATCATATATGTCTCCTAGAGTTGACAAAGGAAAGGGTATTACAACTAAAACTGATCCATCTCCACCAAAGCTTGTCAAGGATTCAAGGGAAGTTCGAATGGACCCTAATGCTCTAGTACTGATTGATTAGGAGATTGATGGGAAAATGGTTCAAATCACAAATGATCAACTTTAGGCACTTCTTGACAAAAAGGAGCAAATGGAACAAGCTACCAAAGAAGTTGAATTAAGCAAGCCATAAATCATAAAAGTGGCTAATGAAGTGGTTAATAAGGCAGAAGTTCAGATCAAAGGGAGCAAAGACTTCTTGAAGCATCAAGATGCACACCTCAAGGTACTTACTAGAGCTTACAGTGAGAAGCTTAAGCAGTGAGCTGCACTAAGGAAGAAGAGGTTTGATCAGTATGTGTAGACTGTCAACAACATATACAAGCCTGATAGAATCACTAACATATTCATTCACCTAAATACAAGACCAGTCTCAGTGACAGTCTACAGGAACAATGATCCAAGAAACTTTGAAGTTTACAAAGAATTTAAGTTTGGTGATTTTGGCTTAAGTGAATGGGATGAACTAAATTCCATCATTCCTAAGAAGAACAAAAAAGTTTTTAGTAAACTAATGACCTCTCTGCGCAACTGGTATGAAAGGCTGAATAAAATTCCTAAAGAGCTGAGACTTGACTTATCTCTCCCACTTCCGGAATAAGATCCTTCACTTCTAAGGAAAAAGAGAAAAGCAATAGAGCTTGAGCCTGAAACATATATTGCTGGTCTTCACTAAAACAAAAAGCTCCCTGAAGGATTTGCATTTATAAAGAATCTTGTGATTGAGGAACTTGAGCATGGACTCTTCTTTATATATGCTTTTGGTAAACCAACCTTTCAGATAACGTATGATATTCATGAGGTGGATACTGAAACTCTGTTGGGCTACAAAGTGATGGCTTCAGATGTCAAGACTGCTGCAAACCAAAGTTTCAGTGTGATGATGAGCAAAAGGATTGATGAAAGGCCTGACAAAGAGAAGATCATGACCAAGAGGGTGAAGTTGAAAAATTTGGGATACACTAATGAGTAAACATATCTTTATTTTTGAAAGCTTTTGTAATAGACTGATAGGGCTATATAACTGACGAATGAAAAGAGGTACTTTATGTTATCAGTATCCTTTACTTGCTTTCTAGATTTAGTGTAAGAAGAATCTATATTTACTCACTTACACTGAAAAACACTTAGGCTATATTTATATCTAAATAGGAGGAGATTGTTAGGCCAATTCAGTGCCCAATGATCTTTACCTTAGAATTTAAATAGAAAATATCATAAGTGTTAGATATACTTAAATGTTACTCAGGTCACTAAATGAATAGTCATTCAGTGAGTTGCCTTCAAGTGTTTAACCTGAGTCTAAGAAGAAAGACTCAACCATTCAATAAGGCGGTACTTAGTGAATGAAGTCCCTAAACCAAAGAAGAAGGTGATGGGTTTAGTAAGCTATGGTAATAAGCTCATTGAACCACATACGATCTCCTCAGACAATATGAAGACCTAAAGACTTAGAGACTAAAGATTGGGCGGGATATGTTTGAAGGGATAAGATCAAGTACTTATCCACTTAAGTCAAACTATCCTAAAATAGGTATAAGAACAAGGTTTGTATATGTTATTTGTGTTGGAACGAACAAAAAGAACACCTCAAGGGTGTTTATATAGTTAACATAACTTGTCCAACAACTTCTTGTATTCCACTCTAACACTTTTCGAAAAACGACACTTAAGCCCTTCTCTTTTTATTTAACTTGTATTTGAAGTTAGTTAATAACATCTAACAGTTAACTAACGATCGTCAAATAAATATCATGAAACATATTAAACCTTCAATAATAAATAAATATATTAAATGATTAATAAACGTACTATTCGTGTCTTAATGTGTGTACCCCCAATAGGCTCATACTTTCTAGTTGTATAACATGCGTATTCGACTACCATATTCCAACAGCTCCCACTTGGGAGTTAGTGTAGTACATTACAATTATACCAACAATGGAAACGTCTAGCAACACTCCATTGTTACTACTAGAAATACCTGAGTTGTAGTTTCAAGAAAAACTCTCAGTATCATGTTTATGTATTACTTGCTATTATCATCCCTTTGTTACAGATATCAGTAAACCATGGATATGGATCCTAACTCATTTAGTTTCTCATTATAGAAGTTAATTCAGATCTACCAAACGTAATTAAGAATCATCTTGAATTACACTTTGGGTGCGACCACATAATTATCTAATTAATTCTGGAGAGGGCCCAATGGTATCTTTTTGCACATATAATGTAGAGGAACAAATTCTTTATTGACTGCAAGTGTACAAGTGAGTGTGGATCTACTTCACATCACTAATCAAAATACGCCAATTATAACTATCTTTTTCAGGATAGCATTTTGCGACTTATAATTAAAAGTGATATCTACACATACATAAATTTGGTTTGAATCTACAACTCAAGGATGACTTATTAACAATTTTTAATATCTTACTCATGACCATGATCTAAAAGTAAATAATTCAAAGGTTGGGGGTGTCCAATAGTGCATCCTTTGTGAATAACTATTATGTGATTGGTGGAAAAAATACCACAGATTCAAGATTAGTATAATCAAACCCATCACAATTGTCTTAATGTAACAATATTACCTATATTATTAACAGACCAATTGACATATTTTATATTAATAAAATTATACAATGCTTAATACATGTCAAATATCGAGACACATTAAGTATAGAATGACAACTAATCCATAACCAGGAAGTCAATTCATAATTTTAATTACAACTGCTTTCAGATTCCAAAATCCAAATACTAAAAAATAGATTGCATCAACTAATTAGTAAGTTGAAATATAATGTATCCACATTTCTCAACTCCTTCTTTACAAGACAACTAAATAGTCCAATGAGTAAACATTATAAAATACTTGATTTTCAAATTCACAAATTGTGAAGGATTTGAATAATGAATGAGTGTCATATCGATACATGTTGCATACAAATTGTACCAGTTTCATAGTATGGTAATGCATATACTTTTATGAGGGTAGTTGAAGTCTACAACAATACCTATCAGAGTACCATCAATCTTTATATTTTCTTAAAAAAAAAGTATTCTCATTCTTTAAAGTGTACAGTCTCATTCTTTAATGTGTATTGCAATAATGCTCTTAGTTGAGCATATCTAGTTAGCAGATTTATCATAAATAAGGAAATCCTACTTTAACTAGGATTGATTATCCTCTAGCATCAGTGTACACTAAAAACACTATGACTTATATAATTCGTAAATATTTGTTTTAATAGTTATCTAAATGCTCTCAATTAGATACTGTTGTTGTTAGCTCATCTTGCTCTTGTGCAAAAGTAACAACCAGTCCCATACACAATATAATATATATGATGAATCCTTATTTAAAAACATAAGGTTTCCATTCATGTATTAAATTATCTCAAATGAAATATATCATTTAAGACTTGCTTTAATGATATATTGCATTGTGTTGGACTTAATCACAGCACATGTTTATTTTAATAAACATTTATTCCAAGGTCATCTATTTATTTCATAAATTCCAAGGTTAAGTTTCATTCCAAGCTTAAGGATTATCATCTAGCTTAGATAGAATGATACCTTCAATATGTTATACAACATATGAATTTAAGAAAACAAACATAGTGCTCCTACTTGATGTCAGGTGTACTCAGGAGTTATCTTATTTTAATAAAAAATCTTGTTGTAATTAAACTTAAGATCTCAGCTCCTAGACTCATGATCTAATCTACACTTGGATTCTTTTATCTTGTATACTTTATAAATATTATATAGACTCATAACCCTTTTAATTACACACCATCCTCGCAAAGGTAATCATTAAAGAAAGAGTTATGAAACTTAATTGCCATGAAAACAAGTATGACAATTAATCATCTTTATCTAATTAATGCGTGTAAAAAGGAAGATTAAATCATAGTCAATTGCTTGAGTAAGATTAAAACTCTTATCATCAGTCAGGCATTAATATGTATATAATTTTGCCCTTATGAGTCTTTCTTGAAAAGAAACTCATTCTAACTTCACAGTTTAACTGTTTGGTGAAAAATCAATCAAGCTCAAAACATTGATTGTCGTTTAAGGACTGCATCTTATCATTCATAGTTCTAAGACATTTATCATATTCAAGATGTGATCATTTATTTTATTAGTTAGTAGGTTTATTATGACCATCTAACATTCCTCAACATTGATATTAAAATATCACTCCATTGATGAGGCATCTTTACGGATTTATGAATGAGAGTTACATTATACTTTGGTTTAACATTTACATGTTTAACCTTAGTATGACATCATCAAGTGAATTCCGAAGGTTATGTATTTTGTTCTTGGATATCTTCAAGATCTATAGATACTCCCACTTACTTTTGTAAGTAGAGACAATTCTCTAAGTACTAAGTATTTAAGCAACAATAAATTGTTCTAAATTGGGACATACAAAATACATTTTACAGTTCTTATCTCTACCTTGTTAATAACACACTTTATAAGATTTTAACAAATTTCAGAACTTTAATCAAGACATAATGGGGTTCATCCTAATCCATAAACAGATAATGTCTTGAATACCTTCTAGGTTGGAACTATATTAAGTGTATACATGACACACGTAATTTTCTAACCTTGATAGATTTTGGAGGTAGAGCAATTAAAGTTATCAGGAATCAAACAATATGAATATAGTTTGTTTCAACACATTAGACATACCATAATAATGTGGTATTCTATGATTATTGGGAATGCGAGACTGCATGACAATTCCTTAGATAAATTAATTCTCTTAAGGTCAAATACTTACCAATTGGGTCGAGCCAAATTGAATACAAAGTATTTTAAAACCAAGTGCATGCTATAACGTATATTTCTTTGAATAGTTCAAGAACTCTATGTTCATGTGTTTACAAGAAAATAAAACATGTCAAGTATACATTATAAGTCTTTGAATAATTCAAGGGCTTCATGTTTATGTTCTAACAACAAGACATAACAAGTTTACAACTTACTTTATGTTATGAGTCATTGATTAATTCAAGGACTTTATAATTATGTCTTAACAAGCAAACATAATTATACTAACTAAAATAATTATGTATGCATACTCTTGAGTTCAATAGTAATTTCAAGTTAATTTCATACTTCATAATTATAATTATATAATTAATCATGATTATATTGAATAAAACATATAGTCAATGTGTTGAAGTATCTTTACATTATATCTTTACATTTAAATGTAATAGGGCAACAAACATCTTGTGTGTATAGAATTATTAGCTTTCTTACCTTGCGGTCAAGAGAAACCAATAATCATATTGTTATATGTTGTTCCTTGCACACACTTAAGATTTCTCCCACTTGTGTGCGGCACAACATTACTTAATGTAGACAAACAATTCGATATGCGCTTGATTGTATAAACAATATAACAGCGTCATAGATATTTCAAGTAGATTTTGAATCATAACGTTTAATAAGGAATTTTGCATTATTATATAGATAACGTTTCGGGAAGCAACATCAGAAAGGCAACATGTTATCATATAAAATAAGATGTAGGGATCCTTAAAACTATGGTTGTTCATATTCAGAAAGTAATGAATTATTTCAAGGCAAGCTAGAAAAAATATGACTAACTAACAAGGAAATAAAGCTTGTAGCTCCCATTGAATTAGACACATTACATGAATGTCTTTCCAGTAGTAAAACATAAAGCTCCCACTGGATTTGGCAACATTGTAAGTGTTACATCACCAGTAGAAAGCAAATAGCAATTTATTTACTTTCCTTCTCCCTTAGAATGCCTACAAGTAGCAATGTACTTAGGTATTGAACAGAGTATATGAATTTCTACTTATGTAGATGAGGGATTAGCCATCCATGCTTTCATTAACTTGAAAATTTAGCATGCAATTCCTCCTTTATCAGTTTGTCTAGCCACAAGGGTGTTTAGCACTATAAATAATGAAGTGAGTCCAAAAAAAAAATACCTAGAAGACATGCTAGTAATTTCCTTTACTCTTGCGGTTTATTAATAATTACTCTTATTAACATTTAAAACTCATACATCGTCTTGACAAGTGAAAGATGTCATTATTTTGGTAGCTATAATTAATAATTATGTGTAATTTAACAAACATAATTACAACAAAATTCAAGATTAACTTATCGCCGGATTCGTCGAGTATATTTTCCACACCTCGATAAGTTTACAAGAATCTTGATTTAATTAAAACACATTTCACTATAAGTATTAGTCTGTTTATAATTTCAAAAATCTTTTGCCTATAGTAACAAGTCACATGGAATATATCACATAACCACATAAACAGACAGAAAGAGAGGATGAGGTGAAGACAAACTCTATATAGAAAGCAGTAAATCACATAATGCTTCGAGTTCTCAAAAGAGTATTCCCCAAACGGAGAACCAAAATACTCTCACTAGGTTTTCAGCTCAGTACCTAGATCGCCACATCCATCATATAATATGATTGCGTGAGTCTTAAGGGCGGATTAGACTTATTTAAAAAGACAAATGTACGAATGTACTTGTCCAATCAACTTAGGGACACACACTTATCACCCACATGGGTTCTTACTCTACCATAGCACTATAAATAGACACACTTATAAAGGATTAGGGTTTTAAGTTTGTGCACTAAATGTTGAAACATTCACAAACACTCTACTCCTCCAAATACAACTAAGTACCTGATAGATATCAGTTGGTTAGCATAGTTGTTAATTCAAAGTAATACTTTGGTTTACTTTGAGTTATTTAGAAAGGAGATCACCATACATACATTGCCATTCAATCCCTGTTGTTGTTCCTCAAACAACGGGGTATAATTCTTTAAATAAAATCATAAAGAGTTATACGTTGAAAGTTTTATGTTTTTACTTTTAAAGTCTTTTATTATTGAGAAAATTTTATTTTCATTACATTGATAAAGCTATGGGCTAGTTTATTATAACTTTGTAGTTATTTGTAAACTAGTACAATGGGAACAACAAATGTTGTTCTTGTTTCAACAAACACAAGTCTTTTAGGCAATCTATTTTTTATTTAAAAATCTAATTTAATAATTAGTTATTTATTTTCTTATCCATTCATTGTTTATGTACCCTTGTTTCATTATTAACTAGGTTTGTAACCCGCGCTCCGCTGCGAAGTGCGAGGTTTTACGTTCATAACCGTGTTTACAAAAATAAAACTTTAAAAAGGATGCATAAGCTCATAATCACAATATCCAATTATATAAAACACGCACATCATGACTGAAATGTAATCACAACATTAAAAAACTAAAGCAATCCATGGTACATACAATTTGGACATATGTAATCACATGTGCATATGTCTGGATATACCCATGACGCTTCTTTGACTTATGTTCTGAATGTCTACCCTTGCTCGATGACTTCCCATGACTGTATCCATCTTCACCTGCAACAAAGATGATACAATAAGATGATTTCAAAATTAGTTACCAGGTAAAAAACCATGAGATAGTAGAAATTTTGGTTTTAAATTTTCTTAAGAATAGCCATGTAATCTTTTTCAATGCGAGAACTATTTCAACTTAAACCTTAATTTCAATGTATACTTTATCTACTCAACATATGAAAGAACACGTGGGTAGTCGGGTCCGTTTATCAATCTCCCAACTTCATTATTTCAGTAACTCCATCATTATTTTAAAGGAGGAAGACAATTCTTTGCAAAAAATTATCTAATTACTTCAACCCATTTTGTCAATTTACAACAATAATCAACATGTTGCATTTAACTGATATTAGTCCTTTCAACATCTAGAGTTTCATGACTTCAATATTTTACCTATATATGTTAGCATACCTTGCAGCTTCAATAGGATTATAAGTTAAAGTTAGGAGTGTGTGCGAATACCTTATTGGGGCTTATGTTCTATGGACCACTCTTATCTACTCCAAGAGACGCTAAAAATTCTGCTCTTTCTTCTATTGGGAGCTCGGTTAGTATTGACTCCACCTACAATTAGATGACTACTTAGTTTCATCTAGAAAATAGTTATGAAGATTGGAATCAAATCTATCTAATGAATTAACATCTTCATCGAATCTAGCTAGTGAATTAAACTGCTCTGCTATGAAAAAAGCAACAGGCGTCTCAAAAAACTTTAAAACTCGTGTAATTTTTGCTTTTATATTTTGCTATTACTAAATACTTGTACAGAGCTTGTGCGATAGATGGGACAAAAAAGAGAAAAATCAACAAAAAGGGCAAATGCAGTTAGAAGAAGTAGTTATGTCCCATACCTTATTTCCAAAAATCATGAAACAGACCATCGCTGAAGAGTGTAACATCAATGTGATCAGTTAAAGAACACCCGATAACACCAGTACAATCAGAATAAGAAGAGCGTCAAAGAGGATCCCAAACATGCATCATCCAAGAAGCCTTCAATCCACACTCTTGAAATCCATAACCAAACAATGCCGCTATTCTAGTCTCAGTAGGACAACAGTAGGACAACAGTAGGACAATAGTAAAAGCCGCTACAAAGCTGAGGCATCTTGATAATTTATCATTCATTATACGGCTGGCTTGTAGTCTCTACAATAAATTTTTAAAAAGTATCAAAGTCTTGTAATTGAATGATAGTTGATATAGAAACGTAAATTTGACTATTATATATTTATATCATTATTGAGCCGCTTGTACCTTGAAATAGCAAATAACAATTAGCTAACTTCATCAATTTTTAGAGCCCTAAACTTTCTCGAATGCATGAAATTTTAGGTCATTTTATACTGGCATATGTAACAAATCTGACACTTGTATACTTGATTAAATATAAGGTTCGCATCTTATAGCTTAAAATATTAGGATAGTAAGCACTCCGACACACATAATATAGAGTTTATAGTGACCATTCCTTATCGGCAAATGACCAACTCACGTGAGTCAGTATCATCAAGCTAACAAAGCCATTCGCAACTCTATAACAGATTCTACTATTGCATGCTGATAAATGCAAATTTATAAACATTTTAGCTTAGGGCATTCAAAAAACAATTAAATTCTTTAAATTAGAAACCTGAAAACTGTACCTGATCGTTGTCAATAGTATATATATATATATATATATATATATATATATATAATATAGGTGAATTAGCGAAAAACCAACTCACGAATAAAATATAATTCTGGAAGTACCGACTTCGAAAGTAACCCCTTCTAGTCGTTTCTCGGGTCGTTTTTGTTCTTGACGAGGCGTGAATTGAACTTCGTGTTGACGTTTGGAATCGGGATTTTGAATGGATTAAGATTTTGATTTGGTTTTTCTATTTCTACAAGCGTAAAGCAAATAACAGATAAAAACAAACAACAATTAAGGCTAGAACGAATTAAACAAAAAAAAAACGTTAACGAGAATTTAAATCGAAAAACGTTAACGGGATTTAAATAACGAACCCTAAAAACCTAAAACTTCAAATTTTAACCCTAGAAAAGCAAATTTATTTTTTAAGAGTCCTAAATGATAAAAGAAAATTTTAGAAAAAAGAATTATATTTTTTTGACTTTTATTTAATTTATTATGAATTAAATACAATTTTAATCTAAATTAAATATAAAAAATAGTAAACTAATTATGAAAAATCTAAAAAATTCAGGAAAAGTACTTTGAATAATGAGGAATCTAAGAAAAATGCTAACTGGAAAGATGGCTTAACGAATAAGCTATAAATAAGCTTATATAAGATGTAAGCTTAAACTACCAATACCCCTTATATAATAAATTTTGCAAACATATATTGAAAAAGTCTCAAGGGCGCGTTGGCAGTAGAGAGTGGTGTTAAGTGTTGTGTATGTTGAGGGAGAGGTCTCAGGTTAGAACATGGACCTATTCTTTTTAATTTTCTTTTTTTTATTTTTGAAAACTTTTTGCTAAAACTTAAAAAGCACAAGAAAATAAGCAACTTTTAAAAAAGGAATTTTTATAAAACTTATTAATAAGTCAGGAAAAAGCAAAAAAAAGACAGTATGGCTTATTTAAGTCTAAATGACTTATCACTAAACTGTTTGGTTAATTGGAAACAATAAGCAAGTACGAAAAGCAAATAAGCTAAAATAGACTTAAAGCCAAACCTAATAAGCACTAATGACAGAGATTTAGCAAATAGAATAAGCTGAAAACATCAAAAGGCAAATAGATAGTTTTAAAGGAAAATACAAGGAAAGTTAGTTAGGGACAATTTTAAGCTCAAATTAAAGCTACTTAAGCTAAAGGCTAATGGGTAAAAACTCAAAACAGATAAAGTTCAATAACTAGACTACTCCAATAAGCAAGACATCTGCATTTTGATTAACTACATAAGCTAGAAAAAAACTAATGAATTTGGCAGCTTGACTGTTTTTGCTATTTTTCAATGTTTTTATAAAAGACAAAAAGGGGTTTTGCAGCTCTAGAATAAGCTAGGCTATTAAGCTCTAAAATCGAAAATAATCTTAGACAGATTAAGCTTAACAACCAATAAGCTTATGTTCTTAAATTCAGAGCTTAAAACAAGCTAAAACTTAACTAAAATTGGCTATTTGAAAAGGACTTTTTAACTTTGAAAGTGATTTAAAAACTTTGACAGTTTTAACTTAAAATTAACAAGAACTTTTGCACACTTGAACTAAACTATTTCTTACTGCATACATTACCAAAATGAAACATAAACCATGCTTCAAAACAACTTTTAAGCTAAGCTTGTATAAAAGCAGTTTGAACAAACTTTAAAAACACAAATTTGGAGAACTTTTAGATAACACCTTAAAACTTAGATTTAAAATTAAACAACCTTTGTAAACTGATTTAAACAACTTAAAGAGCTTGACAAAATTAGAATTATGACCCAAAACAGTTTTGTACTATTTTTGACCCATTTTGGCTCTTAAACCAAACACCCCTTTAAGATTTGAATTTTAATTTTTAAACTACAAAAGCCTGATTTAAGTTAGGATTTTTAATGACAGATGAAAAACTATCAATATTGAAACTTAATTAGCAAAGTCCAACCTCTGATAAGCACTTAATGATAAGCTAACACAATAAGCTGGTTTAAGCTAAACTTGACAGTTTAATATCAAAATAAAGACTAATGACTTCTAAATCATAAACAGACTATATTGAGCAATAATAAGCAACATTAACCAACATTAAGCACTAAATAAGCAGTAATAAGCAATTCCAATAAGCTAAAACAGAAAATGACGGAATAAGCCTTTTTGAATAGAAAATAGAACACACCTTAATCCTTGCTTTTAATCAAGGATTTAAGAGCTTCTGAAAAGCTTATAAGCTCATGCTATTGAGCACCATAAGCCCATCCTTGATTGGCTTATCATCCAAAAAGCTCATAATTCATGGAACAATATTGGAAAGAAAAACAGAACTTGGATTTTTTATTGAATAAAACTTGAGTTACAATACTTGAAGAGTTGAATGACAATAATTAAAAGACAAAAAGCATAAAAAGCTATAGATAAGCAATAAGCTAGACTAAAAAAAACTAGATGCCCTATCTGCTTGAAATCCTCCCCTTTTTATAGGGAGGTCTTGTGTATCTCGTGAGGTGAAAACAGCCTGGAGTCTTCAATTACCTTCCAATCATTCCATATTCACCTATGGAAAGTTCATATTATTGACCAATCACCATTAAAACTAATCTTTATCTTCATTGACTTTCCCTTTCTCTTGTACGCATCTATTTTTGTCTTCTTAGCCCAATAGGAAGCTGCCACGTGGGCTGGGAGTGTGTCAGAGAGCATATGAGAGCCTTGGAGAAAGGTCTGGGCTCGTTTGAAGCAATAGAAGGGGTGGGTTTGCCCTGTTTTGGGGTTTCCCGCCTTTTTCAGGCTTATTTTAGTATATTTCAAACTTAGGGTTAAAGAGATAACGGGTGTTAGGGTTCGGGACTGCTGGTGTTAGTCCCTTAAGGACTAACGGTGCAAACTTTCAGGGACTAACGATGTAATAGATTTAACAGGTGTATGGTTTGGGTTAACGGGCTAGATTTGGGCTTTTGTTTAATAAAGGCTTTGTATAGATGATTTAATGGGTTGACTTGGCTCATTAACTTGGGTTGGGTTGGCCCACTAAGATGCATACGTCTTTGGCTTCGGTTTTCTACGCTCTTTCCAATCCCGTGCTCGGTTTTGTCTGATTTTGGTCTTATTTTCGTCTTTTTATGAATATTCATTACATGCACAATAAATACCCAAAACAAGCATATATTTGGCAGTTTAAGTCCGTTTTTGGTCATTTAAGCTCGTTTTATTGAGAAAAAGGTATGTGTATTTAAGCACGTACCAAATCCCCTCATACTAAAATATTGCTGTGTCCTCGCGCAATGAAATCAATCCATGTTTAGAAAACTAAAAATTTCAACCCCCTTAAATTAAATACCTTAAAAAGTAGCAAAGTGTAAAATTAAAAGGGGTTAAGAAATTACTAGTTTTTTTAAACACTCCCCGTTTTTACCATTTTCTCTTGCACACATTTTTCTTTTTTTTTTCATTATGTACAACATGCTGGACTTCCATTATTGATCATAACTTTTAGGATCACTGAATAAGAAACACCTCAATCCTAAGGTGCCCTAGAAGGATAAATTCATCGTCCTTAATTTTTCACTTATTCCCAAACTAAACTTAAAAACGAAATCATTGTTAATTACAAGTTGGGATGCTAACGCTACTCATATTTGCAATTTGTGTAGAACTTTTCCTCCTGACAGATATTATATACTCTCTCCGTCTCATATTAAATGTCCACTATTGATTTTTGCAGTCTTTTTTTTTCTTCAACTTTGACCTTAAATATATTTGTTTGTGTTATGTGATACTTGACGAAAGTTATACCAATAAAAAATATATTTAAAACTCAATACATTCATATATTTTGCATCAAGTATTATATAACACAAACAAAATTATTTAAGGTCAAAGTTTGAAAAGAAAGACTTCAAAAAGTCAAAGTGGACATTTAATATGAGACAGAGGGAGTAATAGATAATAATAAATACGAAATATAAAATGCAAGACAATAACAAAGAGTTAGAAAGATCAAACCATAACACGAAGATTTATAGTGATTCGTTAACGAAACTCCTCTTCACCCTACTCCACTCCTCGAGTACCCAACTTGAGAGTTCACTTCACTATGTCAACAATTTTGTAAGGATTAACAAGTTTAAGTTCAAAAGTATGTTTAAATTTTTAGAAAAAGTCATTTTCTCTTTATTTATTAAGCAACTATACTAGCAACATTATTATATTTTTCACATCATTTTCATTTTTTTTCATCTAATTATTTTTGCAACATTTATATTTACATCGTATACAGGGAACATTTCTTTTTAGAAAATAAAAACATATTTTGATCAAAAACTCTTATTTATTAATTCATCGATAAAGCTTTTTACTCTAAAAATGTTGATCTTAACAAACTTTTAAGAGTGATAAAACTCTAACTTGTCTTTCAAAAAGAGCACGTATTATTAGTCATTTTAGAAGCTACTGGGAGAAAAAGCCACAAATTACACTTATGAGCTTTTAAGATTTCCAACTAATCCTTGCTTAGCATTCCAACTTATATTTAACTCTATCATTTTTCGTTCTTCGCAAATTTAAAATCTTTAATAAAAAGATCCGCGAATGCTTAGCCAAATAAAATAAAGCTTTGCATATTTAAAGTCATTTATGGAAACTTGCAAAATCTTGGCCTTTTGGGCTAGAATTCGCATTTTAAAGCTTCTTGTATAAAAGACTAGCAAAAGCTTATATATTTATAAAGGTTAAGGGCGTAAGCTAGAGCTCAATACGCTTGTTCAAGTAAAAAATTATTCTTAGTCTCACCTGCGAAAAGTCAACATTTATGATAAACACTTATTTTATTTTTGCAAAATTTTTAAATTTTGGCCTAAAATCACCTTTTTTCTTGGTAAAACGAGGTTAACGTGAATGACATAGACAAATGCAAGTGAGATCAAATCGAAAGATTCCCCCCTCACACTAGAACGATACATTGTCCTCAACGTGTGGGGGTTGCCAACCCCCTCATACTAATTCTAAAGTGTATTCCTAATATAAAAGGGAATCACACGTAAATCTAAAGCCGTTTATTAATTATGCCAAAGATTAAACGTTAGTCAATAAGATCAAGGATATAGGATTCCCAAAATAAGCATGCAAAAAAATGAAGATCGAGTGAGCGTTGGACAAAACCACGAGCACGAGAGTCTTCATAATCTGGGTAATCCTGACAAATCACAGACAACAAAAATACGAGAAAAGAAGAGGCGAGCCTCCTCACGTCACACTTATTAGAAAATAGAAAGAAAACAGAAACATGGGTTGCCTCCCGAGAAGCGCTTTGTTTTTGTTAACCGAGTCGTGAGCTTGACTCGACCCCTTATACTTGAGCTGGTCAAGGAGGATAGAAATGGAGATAAGGAACATCCAAGATTGGCATGTCCCCTCCATAAATCATCATCGGGCTTTCATTAAGGAAATTATGAATGATCTTGAAAGCTTTAAAGCCCCGATGAGATAAGAGATGAGGAGATTTCTCCTCTTTTGAAACAAGAATTCCAGGATTGAAAACTTTGTCCTCATTTTCGGATGAAAATGGAAGCAAAGTTTCAAGCACTGGAGAAAGAGGATCACTGATGAATGAGATAGAAAATTTATTCAGTGATAGAAATCTCTTGGATTGGACTTCAATAGATATTCCCGGATCGAAAGTCTTGTTTCTATTTCCGGAAGGAAAAGAAACTACAAGATCGGATCCTCTGAAATCAGTAGAAAGAGTGAAGTCCAGATCCTGACAAAGAGTAGGAAGGGTAGGTAAAACATTAGGTATATGAACTCTAGGTTCTTCCCTTGTTGAATTATCAGAGATATTTTTCATCATATCTGTAGTTAAATCTCCTGGATCGGGTTCAATATCAAAGTAGAAACAATCATACTCCGGTGGAGGTATGATGTGAGCAAGTTCATCGTCGAACTTTTCAAATACATAATTACTCTTATCGGCAAGATGAAGCGAAGTATCAGAAAGATCAAAGTGAAACGAATCATTCTTAGGAAGAGAAATATCAGCATGAGTAGTGGTACTGCCACTATTCTTCTCTTCTACATCAAAACTAAAAGTCTCAAGCTCAGGTAAAGAATCATCAAGATAAGAGAGAATTGTATTGGTCTCTTCCAAAAGAGAGTCACTATCCTCAACGGGGATAGGAAATGCGGAGAAAAATTTGATTATATCTTCAGAATTGAGTTCATCCAGAGTTCGATGGGATGATATATCATTTAACAATTTCTTAACAAGACGAATATCTCCCTCTAGATCAGAGTCGGCTCCAGAAATTCTTGGTGGAATTAGATTGATAAGAGCGAGTTCACCGGCGAACTCCTCGAGAAGAGGATCAATCTTATAAGAAAAATCGATAATAGAATCAATGAGATCGTTTATGCCATCAATATCTTCTAACACCTCATCATAAATCGGATTCACGTCACTAGAAATGGATTCTATGTCAAATTCAAAAGGAAGGTTCGAGAAAACGTCTTCCGCAAGAAATGACTCGTTATCACTAGAATATTCACTAGAGGTAGAATCACCATAAGAATCAAAAAGAGGTTTAGAGAAAAGCACACAATTATCTTTAAAAACATCGAGAGGGGCATCGTTAAAAATTGGCAAATCACACTCACTTTCATTATCGGAAGTAACCTTGGACTCACTTGGGATATGGAAAAGGTTCTCAACACTAGACTCATTTTCTTCGTCCGATTCCTTTTCAGGACTAGTGTTAATATCCTCATCCTCCATTATGAGAGAGTCCTTAGGCTCTTCAATCTGGGAAGAAGTCGTGATTGCATCAGGCGAAGGAGTTTCAAACATATCCGTATTCATAGAAAGTATACTCTCCTCGTCGTAATCGTCATTGTTGTTGTCATCATCCTGGTAAATGAAGCTTTGTAGGAGATCAGGATTTGGATATAAAGAGTTAATTGTAGCTGCCTGCTCTTCTGCTAGCAATTCTGCAATACTCTTTTCTTCTTGTTTTTTCTGAACTTGCTTATTTATCCCCTTTCCTCTGCTTGCTTTGGTTGAATTTCATCAAGACGTTGCAAATCATGAATAAGTTGAAGTAGCAATTCTTGAATAATCTCCGGTTGATTTTGCTCTTCTTCAAAAGATTGCTTAACTTTAAGAAATCTCTCCTCAGCTAGCAATAGAGCCATGCACTTTTCTTTAGGAGGTATATGATCATACTTCTTCAGAAAAACTTGTATAGCTTCTATGAGATCTTCTCTAGCTTGCAACATTTCCATATATGTTTCTTGAGGAGATTGATAAATGACGGAATACTGCAGGGGTTGGATTTGGTCAAAACCGGAAGAATTAGAATTATAGAAACTTTGGTTCATCGGTTGACACTGAAAAGTCGCATGAGGACCCCCGTAGTCTTCACAACAAAGATATTGCTGTGGAAAACTTGGTGAAGTTTGTGGAAAATTATCAAGGTTTTGATTGAAGCACAGGTCCTGATTGTAAACAAACAGAACTTGTGATGGACAATCGTAACCATAATGAGCTTCGTTCCCACATAACTTACAAGTAGAACATGGACATCCATATTCATCACTCAGACTTCCACAGAAGACACAGATGAATTAGACAGATGATTCCATGAGAATTAAACAGTTGGGAGATAAAGAATAATATTTTTGATTTTTTTATATTTTATTTTATAAAAAACAAACACAATATTTTTGGTAACCGGAAGTCAAATTGCACACGATAGCTCTCTAGAATACGCGCAAAGAAGCGGAGGAGCGGGAAAGTGCGAAGCTATTAAAAACCTTCTCCTTTCGGATCGAAGTTCGTAGGATCGACCCTCCTTATACCTCTCTTATAGTTTGTAATCCTAAAGGTGAGCCGATTTAACAATTGACAACTCGATTTATTTTGTTGGTTTTTTAATTTTTTTTGGATTTTTGATTACTTTATAATATTTTTGTAGTTTTTTTTATATATATGAAAATATTCAAAAAAATAAGAATAACTTCCGAGGAAGGGTCTTCAAAAAACAATCTTCACACGATAACTTGAAATTCGTAACACAGCCTCCCCGGCAACGGCGCCAAAAATTGATCGTAGTCAATATATATATATAATACAGGTGAATCAGCAATAAACCAACTCATGAATAAAATATAATTCCGGAAGTATTGATTTCGAAGGTGACCCCTTCTAGTCTTTTCCCGGGTCGTTTTTGTTCCTGACGAGGTGCGAATTGAACTTCGAGTTGACGTTTGTAATCGGGATTTTGAATAGATTAAGATCTTTGATTTTGTTTCTAATTCTACAAATATAAATGCAAAAACCAAGCAAAAAAAGCAACAATTAAAGCAAACACAAATTAAGGATGAAAAACGTTAACGAGATTTAAATAACGAACCCTAAAAACCTAAAACTTCAAATTTTAACCCTAGAAAAGCAAATTTATTTTTTAAGAGTCCTAAATGATAAAAGAACATTTTAGAAAAAAGAATTAATTTTTTTGACTTTTATTTAATTTATTATGAATTAAAAACAGTTTTAATTAAGAAAAATGATTAAAAATATAAAACTAATACTATTTTTTTTGGAAAATTACTAGAAAATACTTTAAACTATGATAAATGCAAGAAAAATAAGAGTTTAGATAAACAACTTATAAATAAGCTGTTATTAAGCAAATAAGCTTATAAGCTTATTGGACTTAAACCCTTTAAATACCAATTGCACCCAAAGACTTTCAGAAAAGTTCCAAGGGCACAGATGGTTAAGGGTGTATAAGTTAGAGCGTGTGTGTATGAAGTGTGAGGTCACAAGTTCAAAACCTGTGGCCTTACCTTTTTATAAAACATTTTTTTAATTTCTTTTTTTCTTTCTAAAAACTAAATTTAAGGCCAAAATAAGCAATTTTTGTAAAACCACTTTTTCAACAAACCACAAATAAGCTAGAAAATAAGCTGCTAAAAGGTGGCAGTTTTAACTTAAAGCTTTAAGGCTTTTAAGTCTAGACTGCTTATGGTTAAAAACTTCTATAAGCTAAACTGTTGATCCAATAAGCCTGTAAAACCTCAAATAAACTTAAAAAGCAAAACTAAGCTCAAAATAAGAGACCTTAATAAGCAGATAACAAGGAAAAAGCAAATAAGCAGTTTGGATGGAGCAGTTAACTAAACAGGCTAAAAGGGACTTTTCAAGCTTAATTTTAAGCTACTAAATCAATTAGCTAGAACCTAAAAGTGAAAACACTTTAAGCTAGTACTATAAGCTTTATAGAAAAACAAAATTTAAACCTTTTGAGACACTTATAAGCTATGAAAATAACATCTGAATAAGCTGATTCAGACAGAATTGATGTTTTTGGCTAAAAACACTCTTGAAAAAGCCTAAATAGCAGCCCTAGATTTAAGCAAGCAAATAAGCTCTAAAACCTCAATAAAGCTTAAACAGATTGAGCTAGATGTATAAAGAGCTTGTACTATCAATTGCAGACCCTTAAACAAGCTTTTGCTATCTGAAATTTGAGCTTGAAAAATGGCTTTTAAGACTTTAGAAATAAAAACTTAAAGTTTTGACAGGTTTGGACTGGAACTCAAATTGCAAGTGCACACTTAATTTAACTTCTTCTACGGCATATTTAGCTTAAATCAAACAAGAAAACAACATCTAGAAGAATCATATCAAGATCTAACTCAAATAAGCTAACTTATTATACTAGGATTCTACAGATTCTAACCAATGAAAAACAAAGCCTGAAAACTTAGATTTAAACCAAAAGAGCTTTTGATAACAGAACTTTAGACCTAAAATGAGCTTATCAAAGCTGACTAAAAAGCCAGAGTTAGGTCAAACAGCTTTAACCTTGGTTAAAGCTGCTGTCCCAAACACCCCTTTAAAGTTTCAAATTCCATTTTAAAACTATGAAAGACTGAATTTAGCTAAGATTTTTTGAAGACAAAAGTTTTAACTAAGCATATTCATCATTAATAAGCAAGTTTAAACTAAGGATAAGCACTTAATCATAAGCTACCCCAAATAGCAGACTTAAAGCACAAATAAGGCAGTTTTTAAGAAACAACTTTCAAATGCCTTAAAAGTCATAACACAAACTTTAAAAACATTTATAAGGACAAAATAAGCAGCCATAAGCAATAATAAGCAGAAAATAAGCAGTAGGTAAACAAATACAGAGAATAAGCTTTTAAAGAGAAAATGAGAACTCACTTTTACTGCATAATCCTTGATGGTACAAAGCTTGAAAGTAAATTGACAATATTTAAGAGACGAAAAAAACATGAAAATAAGCTGGTAAATAAGTAGAACTAATCTACTCCTAAAACTAGATGTCTTTTCTGTGTGAATTCGTTTCCCTTTTATAGGGAGAGTCTTGTGAGGATAAAACCTTCCACCTAAGCCTTCAATCATCCCTAAAATAGCTTATGGAAAGCTTCAATCATTGACCAATCACCATTACTCTCATCTTTAATTCTTTGACTTTCCTTATTTGTAGACGCGTCATTACTTGCCCAATAAAAGATTGCCACGTGGCTCTGGCGTGTGTCAGGGGTGTGGAGAAGTGTGTGAAAGCGTTCGTAGCAATGGGGAAAGGGTTTTGGCTTGATTTTGGTTTTGGCGCCATTTTTAGTTGTATTCAAAATGGGGGATGCAGGGTAACGGGGTTAGGGTATTGTTAGTTTTAGGGACTAACGGTGTTAGTCCAAAAGGACTAACGGTGTAACACATAAGGGACTAACTGTGTAAATGTATAAGGACCACTGGTGTAAAGACTTAACAGGTATATTGTTAAGTGGTGTTGGGCCTTTTGGTATTTTTGGGCTTTTAGTTTAAAAAGGGTTTATTTTGGTGTTTTGGGTTTTAAATAAGGTATAGTTTAATAACGGGTTGGTCCGCCAAGATGCATACGTCTTTGGCTTTGGTTTTCCACGCTCTTTCCAATCCCGTGCTTGGTTTTGTCCAGTTTTTGCCTTGTTTTTGTCATTTTATGAATATCCATTACCTACACAGTAAATACACAAAACAAGCATATATTTGGCATTTTAAGTCCGTTTTTGGTCATTTAAGCTTGTTTTATTGAGAAAAAGGTATGTGTATTTAAGCACATACCAGGTTTGCTCACTCGGTTCATGAGGTCCATGAATACTGCAGATGCATTTGTCAAACCAAATGGCATCACTTGGAACTCGTAATGACCATACCGACTCCTAAATGCCGTCTTTAGAATATCCTATTCTCGTACTCTAAGCTGATGATAACCCGATCACAAGTCTATCTTTGAATAAACACTGGATCCTTGTAGTTGATCAAACAAATCATCAATCCTTGGGAGAGGATAATGATTCTTCACCGTTAGTTTATTCAATTCACGGTAGTCAATGCACATCCGGAATGATTCGTCATTCTTTTTGACAAACAAGATCGGAGCTCCCCAAGGTGAGGAATTGGGTCTTATAAAGACCTTGTCGGATAGTTCTTGCAGTTGTTCTGACAACTCTTTCATTTCGGAAGGAGCTAATCGATAAGGTGCTCTTGCTACAGGTGCAACACCCGGCATCAAATCGATTTGGAATTCCACTTGTCGAGTCGGTGGAAGACCCGACAAATCTTCAGGAAATACTTAAGGAAAATCTCTAACGATTAGTACGTCCTCAAGTCGCTTCTCCCCCGACTTGTCTTCAGTCTCTTTCGTAGTAACATGTGCTAAAAAGACATGATGTCCTTTTAACAAATATTTATGAGTTTTGGTGCACGAAATGATGTTCAAACGAGTCTCGTTTCCCCAATTACTTTCGTCACCATGAACAATTAAGGTTTCATTTCCCTAGGGAATACTTACGATCTTTTCGGCACAATCAATGAGAGCATGGTACTTTGACAACCAGTCCATATCGATTATGACGTTGAAGCTACCAAGTTCTACGAGCATTAAGTTGATGTTGAATGGATGGTCTAAGAAGTTTAATGTACAACCCCGGATGATAGTGTTTATCCTAATTATTTTCCTATCGGCTAGTTCAACATCATAATAATGGTCTAATGTAGTTGGTGTGATATCAATTAGGGAACTAAATGTAGTAGATAAAAAATTTCTATCGGCACCAGTATCAAATAAGATAGAAGCATAACGGTCGTTTAAAAGGAACGTACCCGTAATGACGTTGGAGTCTGGGTTTGTTCCCGCATTGCCTACCACATAAACCTTGGCTGGTACATTGCCATTCCCACTATTTCCATTCTTCAGCTTTGGGCAGTCTTTCTTGAAGTGCCCCTGAACACCGCACTCATAATAAGTGACAACATTCTGAGTTGTCCTGAAGTTCCCATGATTGTTATTATTACCATTAAGACCAGAACTCCTACAGTCATGAGCCAGATGACCGATCTTCTTGTACTTATTACACCTGGGAGCACATAGACCTTTGTGGTGTTAGTTGCATTTTGTACACAAGGGCAATGATCTCGTGTACTCCCTCTTTTCACCAGGCCCAGCAGTGTAAGCCCTCCCAGTGTTCTGTCTCTTGTTTTGTTGTTGGTGCCCCTGATTATTTCCAGCATTAAACTCTAACTTCCTCTTCTGATGAACTTGCCTTTCAGTAATAGTGAGGACCTTTTGATCCATATGGTCATTGGCAAAGTTAATTGCTTTCTCCATCGTCTTGGGTTGATATGACATTACATTTCCCCGAATCATATCAAGAAGTCCACCAACATATTTCTCAACTTCTTCTGATTCCTCGTGAAACATCCTTCTACACATCAGTGCAAGCTCTTAAAAACGCAGAGTGTAACTTGCGACATCAGTACCTTTTACTTTTAGGTTCCAGAGCTTAATTTCTAACTTCTTGATTTCACCCCTTGGGCAGTATTTGATTGTCATCATCTTCTTTAGTGCCTTCCAGTCCATAGCATAAGCAACATCTTGAGTAACAGTCTTCATGTGGGAGTTTCACCATGTTAGAGCATTCCTAAGGAAAGTGCATGTAGCAAACTTAACTTGGTTCTCCATAGCACAGTTGCTGATATGGAACACTGATTCCATATTCTCGAACCATTGTGACAACACAACCACTCCTTCAGTACCCTTACAAGTAAGGGGCTTGCAATTCAGAAAGTCCTTGTATGTACCTTCACGGGGAGTGCGTACAGTTCCTCTAATTCCAGTTTCAGAATTGTGGCATCCGTCGCCATGACCATTAGTGCTATTTCGAAGAGTTTCATGGTTAGCAAGTTCTGCAGACACTCTTGCCTCGATTAGTTGCTCAACAGTAGCAGCTGTTATAGGGGTAGCAACCGCAACAGTAGTAGCAGCAGCCCTTGTAGCAGCAGTAGCAGCAGCCCTTGCAGTAGCAGAGGATCTTCTTGGCGGCATATTGTTCTAATCACAACAATAAAAAACATGTGAGTTTTTATAAACATCACAACATGACATGGGTACAACATATATCTAACAAGATCACATCACACAGTGATTACATAACATGACTGGGATCACAATACATAACAAAATTAAGATCGACATAACATAATACAACACATTATATGTAACAAGATCACATCACACAGTGATTATATAACATGACTAGGATCACAATACATAATAGAATTGAGATCGACATGACATAATACAACATACTTAGCCGACCATCAAAATAATAGGTATTAATATGAAAAGTAAACCTAGGCACTACTACCAGTGCCCTCAGGAGCATCTGCACGAGTCTGATCTCTAGTCTGGAGTGCTCGAATCTCTCCTAGAGCCGTCGCCAAATGTCATGTAGTGATGAAACATGTGCAACCAGCGTCGCTATCAATGACTCCTGCGCATCGATACGGTGATCCTGCATCCAAGTGTGAGTCATGTATCCCTGAAGCTCATAGTGGACTGCCGAACTAAGTCCCACCAAATGTGCCCAAGCCTCTTGGGAGACTAGAGCCTCCTGATCTAACAGTCGTGCAGTCTCATAGTGGTACTGCCTATCATCGACCAATGCCTCAACACTCTGAAATATCCGAGTCTGCCAGTCCTGGGTATCCTCTATCACAGCATAGATATCCTGGGTGTCCTGCTCCTGAACTGCAGCAAGCTCGGTTACCTTAGTATTGACCCCTTCGAGGGTCGTCGGTGCCACCTCCTTGGCAGCCTCTCTCAGGTCTACCCAAGTATCTCTAATCCTATAGCCAACCGCCTAGGATCTCGTCATCTGGTTTCGGCATCCAGAGTGCCGATAAACCCATAATCTACCCTATGACCTCCAGTCGGCCTAGGGGCAGCAGTCGAACTCTCCCCCATCTCATACCTTGATGTGGGAGCAGTCAAACATAACCTCTTGCGAGGTGGTAACTCGTCCTTGGGAATATCCTCCTCGCGGTCAACTGGTGGTGGTATGAATAGTAAGACTGGTAGTGGTGGTAGTGGTGATGATGGTAACGGTAATGATGTAGGTACATGTAGTGGTAAATGTAGTGATGATGGTGGAGGTGGTAGTGGTGGTGAGAGAATCTAAGATAGTGGAGGTGACCAAGGTGATAGTGGAGATGGTGGTGGTGATGGTGGTGCAGGTGTGGCAGCATACTCAGCAATACGTGCCTCCATGGATGGTGACATAGGTGGCTCAAGTCTGACAGTCTTCCGTGCCCTACGGAGACGTGTCTGAGCAAAGCTGATCCTAATCTGAGGCGATCTAGGTGTAGGTGCAGACTCATCAGTCTTAAATGCCTCTGTGTCCCCAGCTGAGGGAACATGGTCGACAACAGGTACAGCAGAAGAGTCGGCCGGAGCTAGGTGCTCCTCCTCCTTGTCATCATCCTCGTCCTCAAAGGGCACTCATCCTCGTCATCAGTATCATCATCATCGTCGTTAGAGGGCTCATCATCATCATCCCCTCCGTCAGCGGGATAATCAGCATGATCCTCCTCCGGATCCTCATCTGGATCGGAGTCTGCCACATAGCCTGGTGACAAGGCGGTAGGTGAGGCATCAGTAGGTAGAGGCTGGTCCTCCAAGGGTGCCTCAGCATCGGGTGGCACTAAGTACTCGGGGTACTCAGGCTCAGATACATATGGTACCTCGACAGGTGAAGGTGGGTGCTCAGGACCGGGCACGTAATCAGGAGACGGTGGGTGCTTAGGTCCTGGCACATAGTCCGGAGATGGCGGGGCTACCGGCTGCATAGGGAGTCCATCGTATCCGTATACGATGACTCATGGAGAACCTTGATTAACTTAAAATTAAACCTTTACTATATATATAAATATATAATAAAATATATTATATACATATAATAAGTATAATTTCAAAAATCAATAGAATCCGGGTAGTATAAGATATTCCCGGGTCGTTTATCCCCAATGAGGAGTGAATTGGAAAGTCGGAAGTTGGTTTGAATAACAATGCTTGAGTGGAAA
>BQNB010097324.1:0-20230 GCA_026074375.1 Tanacetum coccineum | reverse complement strand
ATTATGATGAGGAGATGTCATTGGTGAGAATGTTAGTAGATGGTTGTTAGTGTTGATGAACAAAGGTGAAAATGTGAAAATGGTAGAACATTGTGATGACTCAACAACACTTGAAGGTTAAATATCATCTTTGTGTATTTCACTTGCCAAAAAACAGAAATGGACCAATGAAAGACACGATATTGTGATGACTCAACAACACTTGAAGGTTGAATATTATCTTTGTGTATTTCACTTGCCAAAAAAACGGAAATGGACCAATGAAAGACACGATATTGTGATGACTCAACAACACTTGAAGGTTAAATATTATCTTTGTGTATTTCACTTGTCCAAAAAACAGAAATGGACCATTGGAAGACACGTTATTGTGATGACTCAACAACACTTTGAAGGTTGAATATCATCTTTGTGTTCTTTACTTGTCCAAAAAAACGGAAATTGACCATTGGAAGACACGTTATTGTGATGACTCAACAACACTTTGAAGGTTGTATATCTTCTTTGTGTTCTTCACTTGTTAAGAAGTGGAAATGATTTGATGAGACGCATTTCATTACGAAATTCACTTGACTTTTGACAACATAGGCACACATGCTTATGAGTGTCGGGATATAAGGATAAGACGCATTTCATTACGAAATTCACTTGTGGGGAATGGTTACATGGTGAATCTTCTTGTGAAAGTGACAGGTGGATGAATCGAGGTTGATAGTAGTAAGGATGACTTGGTTTTTCATTTCACTTTGGTGATTTGGGGATGTACTAGAACTAATGATCACTAACAAGAGTGAATAATAGTTATGAGGTTTGAGTGTATGGTAGAAGTGTATCTTGTGGTTTCTAGTGAATAAGGATCACCTATGTGAGTTCTTGAGAGTGTTTGGTTAAAGGATATATGTGAAGATGTGTGTTTTCCCTTCCCTTTTAATTCGTGCTCATCCGGACATAAGTTGTGGAATAAAAAGAATAAATGAAGAGAAATAACGACGGAAGCGATGAGCTTGACAATTTCATGATGGATGACGGTTAGCATACGATGAACTTCATCCGCGAAGTTATGTAGCTCTTCTCGAATATTGCGATTGTTCGTAGAACAATCACACAACGAGGTACGAGGTTGTCTTAAAGGTGGTAACGGAAATGTGGACGGAAGATATTAACCATCTATATAATAATAGAGGCATGATTAAGGTTTTTGTGAAACGACTTAGACATGAACAATGAGTGACATTTTAATTTGCATTTCGCGAATTAAAAATGCTTAAACATTTCAGATGAAATGATTAAGTTGTCGAGATTTATCAGAATGTATCTAATAGTAACAAGACTATTCAAATGAGAATGACATGTTTATGAGATTTGTTTCATCATTCCTAGACCTAGACTTAAAAAGGTTAACGTTTGAGTGGTTTAGTGAGGATGCCGGCGATGTTGTCTTTCGACGAAATTTTTTCGCTGAAGATATTTCCTTTTGGACATTGTCGCGAAGGAAATGATGACAAATTATGATGATTTTTCTATCCTAAGATCGATGGATAATGTTCAATCCTCATTGTGTATGAGGTAAGCATAACGATAAACCATCATGACATTCCTAAGGGAATGGAAAAGACTAACGGACATGAAAGTACTTAGTCTTAAGGTGTATATTAAAGATGCTACAAATCACTTATGTAGAAACTCGTAAGACCTTTGTCACGCGAAGGTTGATGTAAGCTTTTAGCTTTAGGAAGAGCATTTTAACATGTATTGTTAAAAGGCTTGAACATGAGCTTTCGGATATGACCTTTAACGTTTGCGATCGCAAGTTAAAGATACTTGAATATTTCGGATGAAATATTTAAGTTGTCAAACCTACTTGGAGGAGTGTTAGACATGTTAGCATTTAGCATTTAGGAATCATTTCATTTAGATAACTAATAAATATTTTATCAAATTTGCTAGAAAAAGACAGATGCCTAAAATGGACATGCATTAAATGATCTAAGTCAATAAAACGTAAAGCATCAAAGATCCGAAGACATATAATTACATTACATGTGAACAAGTAATCATCTTGAAACATTAAAGCACATAGGTGAGATGCATTGTGTCTAGATTGACTTAGGAAAAGCCTAATTTCTACGGGCTTAGTGTGTGCTCCTAATGATATACAAAGTTTATCGATGTAGACTATCATTAGGCATATTTAGGAAGAGCTATTTAATCAAATTAGAGAATGAATATGAGACTATCACTAGTGGTTATACACCGAACCCAACTTCACCTCTTGTAAGCAATTCAACAGTTAGGTCAAACTGAATTTCTAGTGCAATAGATTCTCCAGTAGTCATTCTTATGTTAGACAAAATAGAGTTCTTATATTTGCCTAATGTAAAGTGATATAAATATAGAATTTGTATTATCTTTACATAGAGTGCCTAACGAGACTCAACTAATCATACATTAATTCTGGTTTTGCGATAATCTTAATAAAGATGTGTGTATATAGCGTAATCTAAAGAGTATTAATCTTTTGTTACAAGATCGAAAGGTTTTTGTTTTTTGATTACATATTGCTTGTTTTGAGAAGTCATATACGTAGGTCATCTTACATGTGCAATGTCACATGTGATAATTAAATGTCTGTTTAGTTTTTCAACAGCCAAGAGATGATCTTTATTTGTGACAAGATAAATTAAATAGAGAGTTTTTAAGAATCCTCCGCCTTCCATCATTTGAAATGAATCTCATCATATTATTTATCTAATTGATTTTGTGATTCTTAATGATAAAAATGATTGTATAGAGACAATTTTAATTTTTTTAAACAAATATCTTTTCCTAAATTATTGATTCCATATTAATAAATTATTTTTACATGTTATGCATTTATACATATTTTGATAGGTTTTTTTTTCAATCAATACTTAAATTTTTTTAAATATATGTATCCTTATTTTCTTGTAACACAACCATTTATGCTGCGAAGAAAAATGCATAGGATATATATTATCATTTATCAATCGTTTAATACGAGAAGTCCATAAAATCTTTAAACATAATGTTTCCCAAACATCATGTTATCCAAGGTAAATAAACAAGAATATTATTTTTATTTTAGAATTTTAGTTAAAAGTGAATTTTATGCTATGAGGTATGCATTTAGTTGTTATGAGAAAGTTTAATATAGTTAGTGATGCTCGAGTTTTTTTTATGAATGAACATTTACCAATTGCATTGCAATGTAAATTGCTTGAATATTTCTAAGAACCATCCAAATCAACAATTCTACTACATTGTGTATTTATGCATGTATTAAATATATTAGTAATAAAATTTGGAACACAGTCATTAGCACCAAGTTAAACTCAAAATGGACATCATCAACACAAGTGTGAGTTATGATCCGATGCATATTCTTTTCATCTAGAAAAGGATGTAGTTATTTTCATATCAATCAAGTGTGATTGAGTTATGTAGATCCATGATGATATCTTTTGTTATGTTTTGATATAATCTTGAAACTAAACAAATAAGAATCCGATTTCATGTCCATACACAAAAACTTGTCAACTAGATTCAATAAAAGATATCAATCATAATTTGAAAAATGAATTGATATATTCTCGGAATCTTTCTTGACCCTCACGAACACTCATTTAAAGAAAATAAATAAATATTTAAATAGTGTGTTCCATTAATCCCAAGATTAGTTGTAAGGCAAGGTTGATGAATAATGATAAGTTAATATCATATTTCAAGATTGTCGTAAATTTTACTTGTGCGAAAAACTATTTGTTGTTATGTATACTATGCATAGTTTTTGACATTTTATGAGTATATATATAACAACTCAGAATTTTCATCAACCTATTTTACTATGATCATAATTGTACAGGGAAATTTTTCGCTTTATTACATTACTTGCATTGTCAATATCTCAATATATAATGTAATTTGCATAACTAAAGTAGACGAGCTCACGCAACCTATCTATGGCAATCCTGTCTTCATATATGTCAAGCAAACATCACAATATGTCAAGTCAATATCATCATATCCTTATTACAAAGTACATTATTCCTATAATGTTACCATTTTCGCAACCGTTAATCAAAAAACGTGCTTAAACCTTTAATCATATACCTCTAAAACCCTAATTCCATGAAAAGTTATTATCTAAAGTGAATGAACAAGCTACTAAAGTATAGAATACAAGTAACATAACAACTCATTAGAATATAAACTCCCTCCCAAATCAAAAGTACAAACCTTATAAGCCAATATACAAATCAATAAGCATGATCACTAAAATAGCCGTTTTACCTCCGTTTACTCCAAAAACATAAGAAAAAAAAAAAAAAAAGAAAAAAAAAGAAAAAAAAATTTTTCACCACTCACTCTTGTGCAAGCAACTATCACTCAATATACAAAGTGTAACCGTAATATTCCACTCATAAGCTTCATACACATTTTACACCTCAAAACCCTAATTCAAAACTCAGAAACCCCTAAACCCGAGCTAAATACTACAACTATGATCCGTTTCTTCGTTTTTATCCATTTTAAACCTCAACCACCACTCAAATAAGTTGTAATAAACTTATTTTACAACTATGTTCAATCAATTTTATCATTATTGCCATCATCTTATATCCTTTACAAAAATTAATCCGATAAACCCTAACATACCTAAAATCTATCATTCGACTCGTTTACTCGTTTTACCATATTAAACCACCAACAATTAATCAAGTGCCATATAAACTATATGATAAGATTTATAAATAACACAATCTACATTTCCTACAATGACAAAGACATATCAAGCTAAGAAAACCCTAATGATCCTATACGTGGCCCTAATTTGACCCGCGCTTATTTTACTCATTTGACCATTTTAACTCAACCACTTACCAAATCTTGATATAATCATCTCTAGAACATAAACAAAACATTTCCTAATCAACTTACACGAAATACAAACATGGAAAACCAAAAAACCCTAAACGAACTCATATGACCCGCAACCCATTTCCAGTCTCGAATTTAACCCATTAAAACTCAAACCATGTTCAAGCACCTCCAAGACCAGCTAAATTGACCCTCCTAAGCAGCTTACCCATCTGCATTAGCCTTCCTTTGGTCCAAATTAAAGCCACATGACCCCTTGATGACTCATTTTAGTCGCGGCATCATCTAAGGCCTCCAACACCTCCACTTTAGTTTCTAGACATCCACACTCATAATCTAGACTTCACACATCATCTACTAGCATATACATATGTCTAATATCAGACCTTGAAGCTTGCTTAACCTCCTTACCTCCATTCGCCTATAAATAGGAAGCAAAACCCTTCATTCATCTTCATCCCCCACTTCTTCTTCTATAACATAATTGAGCAAACATTCTCTGCTCTATATGATCCTAGGATCATCTAAGAAGATCATTCAAGCAAAGCTTTGAATATTTGAAGCCCCGAGAACAAGATACAACACGTACGAGTGGAAATACTACCCGAAACGACCCATTTCCACCATTTTTGCTCCTTGAAGCTCAAACCCAGGTTATAAGGATTATACTTCTGCTCCTACACTCTTATAATGTTCATATGATCATACATAAACTCTTGTTAAAGTTTCATAACTCAATTCATGCTCATTTTCCATTTTGATCCAAAACCGTACACCCAAAACCCTAATTTTATGTCTTTACTTAATCTATAAACTAAACTTGTAAAGTATTGTTATAATCTATCCCACTAAGCTTAACTAACATTAAAATAAGTGCTTTGATAAGTCATGAAAGAATTTGAGCTTAAAACCCGCGCGTTTTTATTTTAAAACCCTAATTTGACCCGTTTTGCTTCCTAGCTTAACTGTATAGTTTAGTTTAAACCTTCAGTGCATTAAAAATATTCATATTTTTAGTTTATTAAAACTTATAAAATGTACTATTTGAAATGTTAAAATAAGCTTGCATGGTAATTTTGTGACTATGTTTTACAAAAGTATTCCTATGCAAGGGTATATATCGAAACTTTCTTGAATTATAACTAGAAGGCTGAATATGTCATTTATCAATTATAACTATAAGGGTCTATTATGTCACTTTCCAAAGTACAAGGTTTACTTTGTATATGTTTTAAACTTGAAGGACCAAACTCGTAAAAATGCAAACCCTAAAGGTACATTTTGCCACTTTTCATTCTCAAGGGTCTAAAATGTAACATTTTGAAAAAGTATAAAAACATATTTAAAACCTTACAAGACATAACTTTAATTAACGCTTCTCGTGCTTAACATTTCCAGATATTGATTAAAATGCTTAAAACCGATTATATCGTATCACAATACTAGGGAGCTTCATATTAAGAGGTTTCATCTTGGTATTACGTTCTGAACTGGTTCGTTGGTTTACGAATTTAAAGTGCCCTTCTCCCTCAAACTTTTACTGAATGACGTCTGAATATTATGTCCCCGAACGGGAGATACAATAATTCCAAACTTTCCAATCAAACTCATAACAATATTAGACTCTCTGAACCAAAGTTCTAGAGTACAATCTTCCTAAAACTTGACATATTTACTCAGGTTGCGTGACGTGGCTGTTTACTATCATTTTACTATAACAACCTTTCCCGTTAAGATTGTGATAAGGTCGTCAACTTTTATTCTGAAATAATTATTGCATCCAACTATCAGGTGAAGTTCATAACCTCGCCTTTACTTATTTACATGTTTTATAAACCCGCGAGGGGGATACTTGCTTGTTACAAACTCTATTACATACTCGTTTATCTTATAACAATGTGATTGCTTTTTAAGGACTTAGTGAGTTCATAGCCTCACTTTTAATCTCTTTAATGATTTCATAAACCCGTGAGGGGGATACATGCTATAAATTACGAATACAAGTGTTTTTACATGTTATATGCTAATCTGGATAATACCATTACGACTAATGTCAAAGTCCTTATTCTAAAAGTCCCGTCAATATCATGACCATTAATCCACTTACGGGTTGAGACGCGAATATTGTGATAGATCTATCGGCGATTGGCAAATCCAGTTAGTGTTAGCTGGTTAGGTAACCAAACACACTATCTTTGAATTACATAGTATATGGCAATTACCTACACCGATGGCCATTATCTCTTTCCTCTCTCCTTCTATATATATATATATATATAATATATATATATATACATATATAATAAAAAATATAGTATATATATATATATCACATCATTGTAGGGTAAATATAAATTATTACACTAGTCAGTTTGTGTGCCATGAGCTTAGACCAAACAAGGAACATGAGTAATCAGACCAAACAGACCAAACAAGACAATAACGCAGTAATACAATGTTACTATGAAAATTGCATTCGTTGCAATTATTACAAATAACGGGTATATAATAACGTAACCCAGATCATAACAATACCATTTTTATAAATAATTTTTAGTACAATAATTAAACTATGACTTGTATTCAAACCTGTTTATCAAACTATGAATTTCACTCAACCTTTGTTTTGACTATTTAGCAAGATTATCATGGTTATAGAGCAATATACGGCCAAAAAAAAAAAATAAAAAAAAAAAAAAAAAACGGATGGCATGGACTCGAAATGGATAAACATCTTATCAATTCAACATTGTATGTAACTAGATTTTGGGACCTGCCTTTGTAAAACTTTGATTTGAAATGAATGATAATGTATCTTTTTGAACAAACGTCTCTTTGGGTCGTTTTCTATGATTATGATTGTTGTTTCCATGAAGTAATACCCCGAATAGCTTCCCTCCTATATTAAAAAATGGGGGTGTTATAATTGGTATCATTGCCATGGTTATAGAGAACAAGGTGCAAACCTTAACTATGACACATTTCTTTTTCTAGCCATCAAATTCCTCTGTGCCACTACATTCCGTAACATGTATGAAATATACATAGCATTAAACTATTACATAAATAACATATGTTTATTTATACTGGTTGTTAACAGAACAATTTCTTCCCCAACCTGCTCTACTTTCTGATTAATGAGGAAAGCTTTTACCTCTATGAATATTCTTAACAACACTTCGTTCTCATCGATTATTTTTCCAGCTCAACAGAAGCATTTTCTTTTAGAACTCAATTGAAAACTCTACCGATAAATATGATCCCAACGTAATCTCACCTTTCTACCAAAATGCCATGTTTTAAAGAACGTACAAGCATTTATCTAAGGAATTACCCTATTACACCACCATATCCTATACTTCACAGCTATATTGACTCCTATCTCCGGTATTCACCACCCTCACGTACTTTTGAATCCTCGATAATTTCTTTGTTCCTGAATAATTAATACCACCTAAGAAACGAATTTGTTCCCCATCTTCCCTCCTCACTACGTTAACTAATGCCATCACCAGAATTAAACCCGTAATTTGTCATCTACCATTCTCCTCAGTTTTATACTCCCTAACCCCACCTTAGATATTTGAAATAGGGAAATGTTCAACTAAGATATATTTGAAACATCACGAGGAACAAGTCGAAAATATTTTGAATTACTTATAAGAACTCTCTTTTCACCGTATTGAGAAAATGGAAGAAGGACGTATTAATAGAATGATCACACAAAGGAATAGTGACGAACTAAAAATCAAACTTGAGAGAGTCCGTTCTCAGATTATCAAACTTCAAAGGAAGAAATTAGGGCAAAAAGATAAGATTGCTTTTGCTCACTACAGAATTTCCGATCTTGAACAAATCATTGAGAAAATCCAAGCTCGTCACCAAACAGATCAGGAGGATCTTTAGGATGTCATCTACCGGCTCAAAATCTACAAACTAGTTATAAGCTTTATCTTAGCAACGGGATGTTGAATAAATAAAAACGCTTGTCCAAAAAAAAATCTTGACTATGTTCATAAAAAAAGACAAGTTAATTATAAGGTCAATCCCTTTTTCGTACTTATTTCATAAAACTAATTTATCTCTCTTTCATCACCATCTCCATCATTTGCATCATTATCTCCATCTTCATCATTATACCATAAACTCTAAGTGCTTAAAATTCAAAAAATAAGCATTACTCTTTCTTTTATTACCTTTCATAACTTGTGATTCTTATTACGTATTCTCTTATGTTGATAGAATGCCTCCCAAAAGGACGTCAACATCCGAAACACCAGCCATAACTTTAGCTGCCATCCAGCAACTGATTAATGATGGCATTTCACAGCTTCTTAAAGCACAAGCTGCATCAATGACAAGTGATAGTAATCCCAATAGAACACCGACCTTACTGGACTCCTGTAGAAAAACGGAAACTAACAAAATAAGTTGCGTTTAGCTGTCAAGCTTCTACATCAATTAGTAACTGAAGGATCATGACCTCATTCGCTGGTTTTGAGCAGACTAATCGGTATAATCCTCGTAGCAACTGTGCGAGGAAAACAAAGTGGCATTTTCTACCGTACTCTTAACCGATAATGCCCTGTCCTGGTGGAATTCAAACGCTCAACCTATGAATAGAATCAAGCCAATCAAATCACTTGGATCGAATTGAAAAGACTCTTAACCAATAAGTATTGCCCTCGAACTGAAGTCAAGAAAATGGAAGACGAATTTTACAACTTGGTTGTGAAAGGAAATGATCTTAAGACTTACATTAGGAGATTTTAAGAATTAGCCGTCTTATGCCCAAACATGGTACCAAACGCCGAGAAACTTATGGAAGGGTCTTCATCAATGGATTACCTAGAAGTATTGAAGGAAACCATTACTGCCTCGAAGCCTCAGACTTTTGAGGAAGCCATCAACATAACCCAGAGATTAATGGATCAGATAATTAAGCTGTGATATTGTGCAGAACCAATGATCACAAACGAAAGTTTAAGATAACAGAAACATCATCGACAACAACAACTACCAAATAATTCATAACAACAATAACCACTCCAACAATCGCAACAATGAAACATCAAAATAACCATTAACAATCACAACTCATAACAATGATATACCACCACCAATCAGAATATAAGACAAGAAGCCTTCAGAAATTATACTGCCACCAACGGATATACTAGAAATCGTCCTTTGTGCGAAAGATGCACCCTACATCACATAGGTCCTTGTACTGTCAAGTATCAAACTTGCAACAAGATAGGACATCTAACCAAGAACTGCAGGAGCAAAAGACCAACCACTAGAAATAATCTTCAAACAATATATGTAACTTGTAATACATGTGGAAAGAAAGGACATTATGCGAATCAATGCTCTAAAGCAAAGAACCGGGCCACAAGAAAGCATACTTAGAGACAAGCTTTCTTTTTGTACACTCTAGAATTTCTACCCTAGAAACAACTCTCGAGGATATTCAAGTTTCATCAGAATCTTCTCCAATCTGAAAACCCCAATCATCAAGCTACAATCCTTGTCGTTTGTTACTTTTATCCTACTACAAGATACTTAGCATAAGTATCAACTCTTTTAGAGTTTCATATGTAAAGCTATCCATGAAATAATAAATGTGATGAATTCGTTACATCTTGTTAACTGATTTATATCAAAATTCGCATCGATTATCATCTATTAGTTCAAACTCTGAATACTCTCCTCATACCTTTATTATCAGCCCCGATTATATGGGCGTCAGTACAATCAACATCTGAATATTAATCTAACCAATTCATGATCATATCATTTTTCACACATACCATAGCATTTTATTTATGCTTATGTAAGACGATTATGTATCATCATATGAAATGAATTAGGTCACTTCTTCATTTGAATAAGGAAATTATAAATCTCCGAACTATGAATTTATAAATTCTCAGTTACAAGAAGTTGAACGCTTCTTTTTGTAAGTGACAAATTATAAATAAGTAGGCTTAAGTATATAACATACGTACAAACAAGTTTCTTTCAATCCGTTTGTACAAACAATTCCTTAATCATTATAATTATTACCTTCATCATCTGTTCATTTCAAAATCTGTATCTCACGTGATTAGCAACTCTCTTACAAATTCATAATCATTCTTTGACATCACTCATTCCATGATCTCCGTATTCTAAAATTTTCTGTTAATTCTAATCATAATAACAAGGAAACACACAAGAATCTATACAATGTCAAATGATTTCAATACCACTAGGTATGAAAATTTTAACAAAGACTTGTGATAGCATTCTTATTCGATGTTGACTTTTAAAGGTTAATGAATAGCGATTCTTTACGATCAGAGTAGCGCAGCAGAAGCGTGGTAGGCCCATAACCCACAGGTTCCGTAAATCAAAGTATTTCATCCACCCAGGTTCCTTCAGGATCTGAAAAGAAATTCTATTGCTGGTCATCAATATGTGTGACTAGAATAGAGTAACGTTAAAAGGCTTTTAGTATGTTATGACAAGAGGAAAAACAAAAAGACACCCAAAAATCAACCACTTACATCCTAACTACTCTCAGCACAACCACAAACAAGTACAAACCTAATTTCACACCAAACAAGACAAATACACCCACACCTTCTACTTCTGTGAGAAAAAGTATAACAACCTAAGAATTTTCATCAAATGCAAAACCTATTTTACTATTATCACAATTGTACGGGGAAATTTTTTGCTTTATTACATTACTTATATATCTCAGTATGTCATAACTAAAGTAGACAAGCTCACATAACCTATCTATGGCAATCATGTCTTCATATATGTCAAGCAAACCTCATAACATGTCAAGTCAATATCATCATATTCTTTTTACAAAGTACATTATTCCTATAATGTACTATTCAGAACGTTATATCAAAACGGGCTTTAAACCGTTATCGTATTCCTCTAAACCCTAAATTCCATGAAAGGTCAATATCTAAAGTGAATGTACAAGCTATTAAAGAATATATACAAGTAACATAACATCTCATTTGAAATATAAACTCCCTCCAAGTCAAATACAAGTTTTCAGAGCACAATGTACAAGTCATTAAGCATGATATCTAAAATAGCCATTTTACCTCCATTTTCATTCTTCTTTATCACCACTTGTGTACAAGCTACTACACTTAATATACAATGTGTAAACCTTAATTAATCTATTCATAAATTTTCATACATCTTTTTACACTCAAAACCCTAATTCAAAACCCTAAACCCTAAAACCAAGCTAGTTTCTAAACCATGACTCGTTTCTTCATTTTTATCCATTGTAAACTTAATCCAATACTTAAATAAGTTATAATAACATAAGTTACAACATTCTCAATCATAATTCATTATCATTTCATCATTCTACTTCAATTATACAAGAAACGAATCTAGAAAACCCTAATTGTGCCCTAAGTAACTTGACAACCGTTTTCATCGTTTCTAACCACGATAGTCTCAAGTAAGAAACAGCGAGTCGTGTAACCCATAAAATGAGTTTGCAAACCTTTATCCATCTTTAACCATCTTATCTTCAACAATGTACGAGAATTACAAATCTAGAAAACCCTAAAAGCCTTATATGAATCCTAAATTCCAAGCTATGGCTTATTCTTCCAATTTCAACCCATTTTAACTAAAACCAACAATCAAACTTCATTAATAATACTTTATTTAAGCTCTAGGATCTGTAATCCATCATTCCTAATCAAGAGTATGCAAAATATAAGCCAAGAAGTCCAAGAAAACCCTAAACGAGCCCTATTTGAACCTGTGACCTCGTTTCTTCAATTCTAATCCATTTTAACCCAAACCAATTGCTAATCTTTGATAATTACTTTAATACCAGACCTTAACAACCTATTTCATCTATCCTTAATCATTTATAACACAATGTACCTTGTTAAAACTCTTGAATCCCTAATCGAACCCAAAAACAGCCCGCACCCCTTTTTACTCAATTTTGAACCAATTCAAACCATTCCAAGTGCAAATAACTTATGTGAACCTCTTCTAGAATCCTTTAAGAAGCTTACCCACCTTCTTTAAAAATCCCATGGTCAAAATTGAAGCCACATCTCTCCCTTTTATGTGCTGTATGGCAAAGAACAACACATCAAAGCTAGTTTCTAGCTTATGAAACTCATCACATAGCATCTCCTTATCACCCTCTAAACCTCATACATGTCCTAACCTAGTCACAAAGTGTCCCTTGGCCTTTAAGGGTCGAAATACTATAAATAGGGGCATAAACTCTTCATTTGAACTCATCCCCCACTTCCTCCTCTATAACCCTTAACAGCAGCAATAATTTTCTCTAAGAAGATCCTAATTGGTCCTAAGAAGTCTCAAGAACAAAAGTGAAGCAAAAGAAACCAAGAAAAGAAGCCCGAGAGTCGTTATTCTAGGCGTACGAAGCTAAAAGTCCCGATTTCAACCCGTTTTCAAGGTATAAGCTCAAAACTAGGTTCTATGATCTTCATACCTGCTCCTACACCCTTATTATGTTCATATGATCCTAAATAAATGCTTGTTAAAGTTTCATAACTCAATTCATGCTCATTTTCCATTTTGATCCAAAACCATACACCCAAAACCCTAATTTTATGTTTTTCTTAAAACTAAATGTTATAATGGTTAAATGTTGTTATAATCCATCCTAACATGCTTAAATAATTTTAATATAACAAATTTATTGATTATTAAAGGAATTTGATCTTAAAAACCGCGCTTTTACTTTTTGAAACCCTAATTTAACCCGTTTTGATTTCTAGCTTAACAAATCATTAATATGAACTTTCGTTACGTTAAATCTTCATATATTAGCTTATATTAATAAGATATAACCTAAAAATATCATTTAGAAACTTAAAATAAGCTTGCATGGCATTTTGGACTTGTTTTGCAAAAGTATTCCATGCAAGGGATATATATCGTAACTTTCTGAAATTAATAACTAGAAGGGCTGAATATGTCATTTTATCAAAGTTATAACTATAGGGATCTATTATGTCACTTTCTAAAGTATAATGTTTACTTTGTATATCTTTTAAACTAGAAGGACCAAACTCGTAAAAGTGCAAACTCTAAGGGTGTATTTTGCCATTTTTCATTCTCAAGGGTCTAAAATGTAACATTTTGAAAAAGTATAAAAACAAGTTCAATACATTACAAGACATAACTTTAATTAACGCTTCTCGTGCTTATCATTTCCAAATATTAATCAAAACGCTTAAAACCGATTATATCATATCACAATACTAGGGAGCTTCATATTAAGAGGTTTCATCTTGGTATTACGTTCTGACTGAGTTGTTGGGTTTACGATTTAAAGTTCCCTAGCTCCTCAAACATTTACTGAATGACCTCTGAATTATGATGGCCCGAACGGTGATACAATAATTCCAAACTTTCCAATCAAACTCCTAACTCTCTGAACCAAGATTCGAGAGTACAATCTTCCTAAGACTTGGCATCTTTACTCAGGATGCTTGACGTGGCTGTTTACTATCATTTTGCTATATCAACCTTCTCCGTTAAGATTGTGATAAAGTCGCTAGCTTTCATTTTGGAATATTTATTATAACTACCTATTAGGTAAGATTCATAACCTCGCCTTTACTTATTTACATGTTTTATAAACCCGCAAGGGGGATACATGCTTGTTACAAACTCTTTTACATACTCGTTTATCTTATAATAATGTGATTACTTTTCAAAGACTTAGTGAGTTCATAGCCTCACTTTTAATCTCTTTAATGTTTCATAAACCCGTGAGGGGGATACATGCTATATATTACGAATATAAGTGTTTTCCAGACTATATGCTATCCTGATATACCATTACAATTAATGTCTAAGTTACTATATGCCAAAAGTCCCTCATTATCATGGACCATTAATCACTTATGGGTGAACGCAAATATTATGGATAGATCTATCGGGATTGACAAATCCTGTTTGTGTTAACCGGATAGGTAACCAAGCACACTATATTTGATTTTCATAGGTATATGGCAATTACCTACACCGAGGGCCATTATCTCTCTCTATATATATATCACATCAATTTGGGTATATATATACACCAGTCAGTTTGTGTGCCATGAGCTTAGACAAAATAACGAGACAATAACGTAATTATACCATAACATTATACATGCAATACCACTTTCTCATGATAATTGTATTCGTTGCAATTATTACCAATAACGGGTGTATAACAACGTAACCCAATACCACACTATAACGCATAAACGGCTTTTATAACAATTGTACTCTGGGTACCAATTATCACTTATGAGGACTTGTATTTAAACTATTACATTTCAAACCTATGAATTTGACTCAAACTTTGTCGTTGACTTTTTACGCCATGTTTATCTTAGGTAATTTTTTCTTTCGAGCAACTTATGGCTCGGTTGTGGCATGACTTGAAGATGGCTAAAACTGGTTATCATTTACTTTTTATGTTTCTAGGATTTTGGGACCTGCCTTTGTAAAACTTGATTTTAAATGAATGATAGTATCTTTTGAACAAGTCTCTTTTGAGTCGTTTTTCTATGATTATGACTGTTTGTACTATGAAGTAATCCACAGATTAAGCTTCCGCTGCTATATGTAAATTGGGGGGGTGTTACATTCTCTATCACTTTGTTCACTCATATCAGTCCACTTATCAGAATAGGCAGACATGTCATCTGATACTTCATTACATCCAAATCTAAGCTGTAGAAATCACACCTAAAATATAGGGTGGTCTTGTGAATCATTACACTATGCAATTGGGACATAACTGATAGACTCGTTTTCAGTTTCATCATTCTATTCGTGAGTAGTTAATAATTTCTCTTTGACTGCCATCCATAGGATAAAAGCACACCTAGGATTGCACTGAGGAAACCATATTGCTTTATACCAAGGAACACAGGGGTGTACACATTTTAGATCCCACCAAACATCTCTAATAGAGAAGTCAACAATTTGACCATTCCTTTTCCTCCACTTAACTTAGGCCAAGACCACTTTCCATTTTCAATAAGATCTGCAACACAACAATTTTCACTAATTCTGGCATCATGGATGTCCCTATCAGTAACAAATTGTTTCAAGAATCCCTGATTACTCCAGTTATCATTCCACATAGAAATTCTCTTACCATTCCCAACTTTGTGAATAATATAAGGTCTGATTTTGTTTCTCAGATCAAGCAAAGCTTTCCATGTATCACTATCACCAGGTTCTTCTTCAATGACCCAGAAACTTTTCCCTTTCAATTTGACCAGATTGACCCATTTCACCCAAAGGCCTTCTTTATTATCAAAAATTTTCCAAATGTGTTTACTGAGTAATACTTCATTCCAATCACCAAGATTTTTTATACCCAGACCACCCTCCTTTTTTGATTTGCAGACATCATTCCAAGAAACTTTGGATCTACCTTTAACACCATTACCCCAAAGGAACTTTTTAAGGATACTATCAATCTCTTTAACAACTGTTTTGGGGATTTTTAACACAGCTGCCCAATAAGTTTGCATAGTAGATAAGACAGCTGCAATCAGTTGTAATTTACCAGCATATGAGAGAAATCTATTCTTCCAGTCTTGAATTTTACTCTTTACTTTTTCCACCAGTTGATTGCAATCCTTGATGCTGAGTTTTTTAGCAAGAAGAGGAATACCAAGATATCTCACAGGTAATTTCCCTACTTTGAATGGAAGAATTTCAATGATTTTCTGTTTGGTGATTTCTTTAACACTTCCAAAGAACACAACACTTTTCTCCATATTAGGCTTCAACCCTGAGCAATTACTGAATTCCAAAAGAGCATCTTTAATGACATTGACATAGACCTCATCACCATGACATAAGACCACCAGATCATCAGCAAATGATAGGTGAGTTAATTGCATCTATCTCCTATTACAAACCTTTTATGAATTTGAACTTTTTTGACAGTTTTAAACCTTTCTGCAACATTAAAAGAGAAAATTCCATTATAAGTGTAAAAATAAGTGAGAACTAATTCTCCTTGGCCTTAAAGGCCCTTCTACACCACAATTTCTGAAATACCCATACCTCTCACCATTAATTCCAATAGTAAAAGCAGCAGTAGAAACACATGACATTATCCATCCCACCATCTTTTCATGGAACCCAAAGTTAATTAGAATCTTCCTAAGAAAATTCCAGTCAACTGTATCATAGGCTTTTGCAATGTCTATTTTAAAAGAGATGCTACTAGACTACTTAGGATCTACTTGAGTTCTACTAACTATTAGGGCCCATTCTTTACAATAACATTTGTAACCCCTTTACTAGCTCTTGATGATCATCAGCTTATCTTGGATTAATATAATTTACCCTTCCTTACCCTATTTTTCTTATTTACCCTTTCCCTTTTTTTTCCTCCCTTGTTCCCTTATAGATAACCCCTTATTTTTTTTCCATTATCTATATCTTTTCTTCTTGGATTATACCCTATCTTATTATTTTTCCCTTCAAAACACTTCGTCCTTTGTTTCCTGTACCTTCCTGGCTAACAACAAATAACGAAAAAATACCAAAAACACTTTGATTCACAATTAATATAACTAGTGTTATTCTAGATATCTAGAAGGCAATAGAGGAGGACCGACGACCTTTTTGATTACTATTTGTGATGATTTTTTTTGGCTAATTAATAGTAAATACATTGTATGAGAATAAAATAATGCCAAAAATAAATGCCCAAATGAAGAAACAAACCACGAACGAAAACACAAACAAAAAAACCACCAATCACCACAGCCTTCAAGACCCCCCAACACAGCAATTCCCACTTAACTCAGCATATCCAATACCATAGATCGAGACCTAAAAAGAACCTTAATAGTGCATCCAATAAAGAACCAAAATCCATCTTCTACACTTCATAATCTGTGTCTACCATCCAACACACCGTCACAAATCCACCACTATCACCACGCCGCTCCGCTTCTTGGCGCTGAGAATGAAGAAAACCCACACTTAACTGTAATATATATATCCTGACACATATCTTTACCACCAATACTCCCAAAGAATGTTTTAATAAAATGCAGAATTAAAAACCATCATGCCCCAGTAGCTCATTATCCTCCCTCCTTCCCTCCCATGTCACACTTAGTTTGGGAAGCTCTTCTTGGTGGTCCAATGCAATATAGATGGATGTATCTTTACGAGAGGTAATAACTGCTTTAACTCGGTATATACTGTTTATAACTTTACTTAAAAAACTATATTTTAGTTATAATAGATTGTTTTTTAAAATTCATACAGGAAGTTAGGTTCTATGAAAAGAATAGTAAGAAACAAAGCAAGGGTTGAGGGATCTATTGTTCAGAGTTATCTTGTAAATGAACTCTCTATGCATTGCTCCTTATATTTTGATCTAAGAATAGAAACACGCTTGAATCGTAAGCCGTGGAATTTTGCTCTAGATATTCATTGCTCTTCTCTAACAAACACTCGATTAAACATATTCAAAGTTCTGTCTCGCAAGTTATTTGATACGGGAACTAAAAGAAATTTGACAAATGCGGAGAAGCATAAAGCACACACCAATATATCTCTAATTGTGAAGATGTTCATCACCAATTATTTAGAAAAAAGGTATGTCAAGGTACTATTTATTTATAATGTTATCAGAATTTTGAAAACTAATTATAATGTTACAGAGTCTAAAGGAAGACTAAAACTGAAACCCGTGAAAAGCTAAGCATTTTCAAGAAATGTTCCAAAAATACCTTTTTACCTATTAACCTGATATGAAACGCTAACAAGGGTTCCTAAATTTACAAGCAACACACAATCAACAGAATATTTGCAGCATAACTGATCCCAATTGACACATAAATTAAATGAATAAACCGACATCACAAATTTCTTAAATGTTTATATTGAATGCTATAGTATGCTCAAGTGCTCACGTAACATGTTATCATTGAATGTGTTAAAGTTACTGTATTTATAAAGTTCCTGGAATGTATTAAAGTTACTGTATTTGTGAATGACCACTATTTTTTCCTTATAATTATCATATGTCTCTAAAAGTTTTTTTGTTTATTGAATAGATTGTTTGATAACTATATTTTGCAAGAGGATCCTTACATTGATGAAGAAACACTTGATAGAGCTAGAGATGAGAAATTTGCTCAGTGGTTTAAGGAGCATATACAATCAAATGGTGGAAATGAACACTTGAAAGTCTTAGCACGAGGACCAATGCGTTATGTTGAGTCACATAAAGGTTACTTTGTAAATGGTTACAAGTTCCACACCTTGAAACATGGCAATGGGTGGGTCACACATAAAAGCGGGGTATGCGTGAAAGGTTATACCTATAATGAGTTTGAATATGATTATTATGGATTGTTGGTTGATGTTTAAGAGGTAAATTACCATGATAGTAATGATCGTTATGTTGCAGTGTTGTTCATGTGTGATTGGTTTAAACCTATTCAATGGGTAAGGGTTAACCGTAAGCATAATTTGGTTGGCATCAAGTACAAGTCAAAGGGGTGCCAAAATGACCCATTTATCCTTTCATCACAAGCGGAACAAGTCTATTACGCACCATATCCGTCAATGACCAAGGATTTGAAAGATTGGTGGGCTGTTGTTAAAGCGACACCGAGAAGCATATATGAAGTAACACAATTCTCTAGTGAAATAGTTGACGATAATGTGGATGTTGAAGAGTTCTTTCAAGAGAACGAAATGCCAACGTGTTCAAACACAACTGATGCAAATGAGAACACTGAAATAGAAGAAGTTGGTGATTTAGACGTTGGCGATGCATATATGGAAGTTAGTGAGAATGAAGAAGAGTTTGTAGATACATATGATAATTTGGAAGTTAACGAGGCTGAAGAGGAGTTTGTAGATAGATACGATGACTCAGATGACGAAAACGAACTCTCTTTATCTGATCATTCTTCTGATGAGGATAAAGTTAACTTATCTGATCATTCTTTAAATGATTAGTACGTACTTCATTTAATTTTTTTCTTACAATTGATGCAATATGTTGTCTGATTATATGTAAATACTTGTGTTGATTATTAATTGCGTCATGTTTAAATGCAGTTTACTAATTATAATCAATTGGACACGTTATGCAGGAATCATGGCTAGAGATAACAATAGCAAAGGTAGGGGAAGGGGTCGGGGAAGGGGCAGAAGTGGAAATGGAGGTATCATTGGCACTAGTAGTGCATCCGATTATGGCAGAAGAAGCAGGGGAAGGGGAATGGGTAGGGGCATAAGTAGAAATATAGGCATT
>BQNB010097323.1:0-25413 GCA_026074375.1 Tanacetum coccineum | reverse complement strand
CATTGCACTAAAATAAACAAACCAACATTGAACTGGATTTAATATGGCTAATACAGTTTTCTATCATTTGGCTTGTACCGCTTTTCTATGTTCTAATTTTCTTCTTTTGTGTTTATTGTCTATTGAATTGATATTTGTCTCCACCAAACCTGTGTCAGTCTCTCAGGCTAAAAACCCTCATATCATTAGACAACGTATATAGCATACGTTTAACTAGTAAATAGACTAATTATAATTAATTAAAATATTGATAGAATATAGGATTAATGTTTCACTCTTAGTGTTCGACACCCTATTTACCGCGAAACTTCATCTTGACCGGGTACACTGCTCGTTAAAGTGTTGTTTTAGGTTTGTCGGCTAAATATAAATGTAAAACTTGATAATCAAATAATTGACCCTACACGACATCACATCAAGGAGTTTCATTGAATGTCACGTTGAGTGATTCTTCGACTTTCCTAGTATGTTTGTTAAGGATGATGCATGCTTTACTATTTTGCGAGTAACCTAAAAAGATACCTTCGTATGACTTTGGGTCAAACTTTGTAAGGTAGTCTTTAGTGTTTAAAATGAAGCACTTGCTTCCAAACACTCTAAAGTAATCTAGAGTAGGTTTCCTACCTTTTAAGAGTTCGTAAGGTGTTTGTCCTAACATGGATCTAATTAGGATTTGGTTGAGAATGTATGTTGAAGTGTCTACTGTGTTACACCAAAACTTTTGTGGTAACGATTGCTCATTCAACATAGTCCTACTCATTTCTTAAAGTGTCTTATTTTTCCTTTCAACCATGCCATTTGATTGAGGAGTGCGTGGAGCTGAGAAGTTATGTGTAATTCCATTGGTATTACAAAACTCTCCAAATTATACCTCATTATCAAATTTCCTACCGTGGTCGGTTCTTATTGACACTATTGTACATCCTAATTGGTTTTGAATTTTCTTACTAAATATTTTGAATTGATCAAAGGCTTTAGTTTTGTCCTTAAGGAATCTAGTCCAAGTATACCTAGAGTAGTCATCTACTATAACTAAGGTGTATCGGTTTCCTCTGTAACTCCGTACAGCGGATGGACCGAAGAAATCCATATGAAGGAGTTCTAAGCATCTAGTCGTTGAGACTATATTCTTAGCCTTATGACTAGCGTGAGCTTGTTTCCAATTTTGTAATTATCACAGAAGTGTTGATCAAACTTAAGCTTAGGTAAGTTTCTAACTAATTCCTTAGATGCTAACAATTGAGTAAGACGCATATTTGTGTGACCTAATTTCCTATGCCACAACGTGGAATTTTCATCAATTGTTGTTAGACAAATTTGGTCTTTAAGCTTATTTCCTAATTTCATCACATATAAGCCTTTCTTCCTAATACTTCTACCTATGACCTTACCATCCTTAGTGATTTCACTATCATGTTCAGAGAAAGTTACTCTACACTTATTATCACATATTTGTCCAAAATTAACAGAGTTAAAATCTTAAGTTGTCTAAATGTTCTACATTATCTATTTTGAGATAGTCATTCGAAATTGTACCTTTGCCAATGATGTTACCGTGAATATTGCTACCAAAAATGACATTACCTTCGTTGTATGCCTTGTAGCTTGAGAAGAGCTTTCGGTACTCGTCATGTGTTTGGATCATCCGCTATCCTTTATCCACTCATCGGGTTCCAAGTCGATTCTAGCATATCCACTTGATGTCATAGCTATAAGATAATGTTTTCATATTTAACCTTCTCATCATCTTCTTCATCGCTATCACTCCAAGAATCTCCGACAAAGGCTCTTTGGTTCTTGTCTTTTGGTGGTTCTGGACATTCTCCAATAAGGTGATTTGGATCGCCGCATCTAAAGCATTTTCTATCTCCTTTACCGTTCTTGTCATCGCGTCTTCTTTGGAACGTCTTTTTGTTGTTCCGAGGTTGTCTCACGAATTTACATCTTCTCTTAAAGAACTTCTTGAAGTCTCTAACTGCCATGGCGTATTCTTCATCTTTACTTTCGAAAGTCGAACACTCCTCATCACTAGATTCTTTCTTAGACTTTAAAGCAAAAGATTTTCTTTCTCCCTTAGCTTTGACTATTTCAGAATCTTTCTTGATGATCATCTCGTGAACTTTAAGATTCCTGATGAGTTCATCAAGTGACAGTGATGTTAAGGTCTTTGACTCTTTAATCACCGTGACCTTTTTGCTCTCCATTTAGGATTAGATTTCCCTAAGAAAATTCCTAACAAATTCTTGCTAGAATAACCTCATCTAGAGCTTATTAGACTAGTATTGAATTATAAAATCTAGCAAAAGCCCTACTATATTTTCGTCTTTAGAAATGACAAATTGTTTCATATTTCTGTACACTAAAGGGGTCCGATCATGTTATCTTGACTTGGTTATTACCTTGATGGGTGATTAGCAAAGTTTTACAAATTTCTTTTGCCGTATTACACATAAAAATTCTTTCATATTCTTTTCTTGGCAAAGCATTGTAAATGACCATTTTAGCTTCGTCATTTTTTGCAAGCTTCTTTTTATAATCGTCACTTTGCTTTTCAAAAGGGATAACCTCATCTAATTTGGTTTTTGGATTTTGTTGAATAGGTTGAAAATCACCGTTAGTAATAACATACCAAAGATCAAGATCTTTTGATTTAACATATGTCTCGAATCTATTTTTCCAATAAATAAAACTATCACTTTCAAAAAGTGGTGGTCTTAGCATGGATTGCCTTTCTAGATATATGTCAGAATCCATAGATCGATACAAGCTTTAAAATAAAATATATTTTAAAAATCTTGAGTGACTTGGCTTTTGATACCAATTGCGGAAACGGGTTAAATAGTTTACAGGTTCGTTTTACATTTTAAAAGTTTGCTTTCAAAATACTTAGATTCGAGTTAGATGTTCAACCAATCAAAAATATGAATCAACAAAGTAAATAACTACACTAATACTAAATAACAATTACAACAAGATTTATAGTGGTTCGGCAACGAAGCTCTTCTTCGTCCTACTCCACTCCCCGAGTATCCTACTCGAGATTTCACTATGTCAACAAGCTCCCTTCAGGCGGAGAAAACCGTTTACACGTCGCTTACGTTGTTTTCTGACACTAAGCTAAATGTCGAGTCCTAATCTTAGCTAGAACCAATCTACCACTTCACAAACACTATACACTCACAAGATCTACACTATCGGATTTACACACAATCCGAATTACATTAGAGATTTGATACTTAGAAGAAGAGAAGAGAGATCACTAAATAACAATTTGTTTCTTGGTGAATACGAATGTTCTTCTCTTGCACTTGATAGAGAGGAGAGATGAGAAGAAGAGATTAGATCACTTGAAACAAGATCTAAGAATGTTAGTGATCAAGAGATTTAGAGAGAGAAAGAAGGTTTTTAGAGAGAGAAAGTTATCTGAAAAATTCGTGCAAAGAGGTGTGTTTTTCAACTAGGAATGGAGTAGTATTTATAGGCAGGAAAACCTAACGGTCACTGAGGGCGGTCTCGGCGGTCCCAGATATATCTAGGGGCCTCCAGACCTATAAGGGGGCTGCCCAGTAGACTACGCTCCTATTTTTTTCTTTTTGTAGGAAAGGTTGTATCTGTTATGGAACCTTCTATTTTAGGGGGAAAATTTGAATTTTAAATTTAAGTTTTAAATAAAACTTTTCTTTTAATTAGAAAATATTTTGTATAATTATATTTGTGAAATACTTTTGTAAAAATGTGATGGTTAAAAGAAAAGTATTTCATGATCAAATATCAGCTTAATGATTTGTTTGTCCATACCTTAAGTATTACTAATCTTAAAAATAGAATTTTACGATTAATGATTTGTAAACGTTTATTTGTATCATAAACGTTTTTACATTTTGTTATTATTAAAACATTGAGAGATCAAAAAATATAAATAACGTTTTTAGATATTATTTGTATTAACAGATTACAAATTAGGAAAAATAAAGGAAGAAAAGCTAATCATCCCTCTCTTATAAATACCTACCTAATCAACATTAGGTGGTTAGGGCTTGTAACTCTCACTTTCCTCCCATTTCTCTTTTCTTATAAAATTTGGAAAATTATGAAAGTCTTGCCTTCTTCTCTTCATTATCTCTATTCTTAACCTTCCTAAATCATGTGATTCAAGATAAAACGTGACCTAACACAATCTCTATTTGTTAAGTCTAATGATAATGTGATTGTTGTTATTATTGTTTATGTTGATGATATCATCATAATTGGTAATAGCATTGTTGAAATTGAAAAGTTTAAGAAGTTGTTTAGTGAAAAGTTCTTGATTAAAAACTTGGGATAATTGAAATAAATTTTAGGTAATTAAGTTATAAAAAATGGAATGTTAGCCTCAAAATATTTGTATTCGAACAATGGAAGTACGTACACTTAATAATATTATTTCTCGGTCCATAATAAATATACAGATTGTAATATGCTTTACTGTTAACGGGCTCTATAAAATGTAATCTAATAGGTCACGTGTATCGGGCGAAAGCCCTAGTAAACTCGAGCCCAACCCAATACAAACCCACGACCCATTAAGCCTTCTATAGGCCGGCCCACATTGGGTATTTAAACCTCTCTCCATGTGTAGAAAGAGGATTGTTGGTCTCATTTGTAATTTTGCAAGTAAATCAACCTCCACTTTATCCTCTCCCTACTTTCTCTCTCTAGTTTCTCTCTCTACAATTCTTATCATCATCCAATCTTACTTTTCTTGTTCATCATAATATGAAGTGAAGTGATTCTTGGGTTACCGACATTTGGTATCAAGAGCCTCGGGTAGATCGTGGTTGTTTTTGTGGTTTAATAAGCTCAAAATAAGAATTTTCTTGGCTTATTTTGACAAATAAGCTCACGACATAATTTTTAGGGCTTATTGGTGTGTTGAGCTTATTCTCTCTTTAGTCTTCGTGTTTCTAGCTTATCTTGAAGCTTATTTTTCATTTTCGTGGCTTATTGTTGCAAATAAGCTCACGGCTCACAAAATTTTTGGGCTTATTGGTTTGTTTTGCTTATCTACATCATTGCTCTAATCATTCTACAACTTATTGTGTTTGATTCGTGATTATAAGCTCAAAATTTTCGTGGCTTATTTTGAAATATAAGCTCACGTCTTATTTTTTTGGGGGCTTCTTGGTTAAGTTGAGCTTATTCACTCCTTAGTAATAGTAGTTTCGTGGCTAGTATTCTTCAAACTAGAATCTTCATTTTTTGCTAAATTTTCGTGCTTATTTTCGAGCTTATTTCAAGCTTATTGGTTGCTTATTTTCGAAGCTTAGTTTGAGATTGGCTTATTTTTTGGTGTGGTCCAAACCGGTCAAAAACAAGAAACAAGATCCACAATTCGTGCTTACAAAGAAAGGGACACCTTGTTTTCTAGTAAAAGTGGTCCACACTTGAAAAAGACCTCGAGCGGAATATGTAGGTCTAGTTCAAGCGAAATATGCAAGTTTATCTTAAGCGAAATATGCAGGTGAACCTCAAGCGAAATATTACAATTAACTAAAAAGACACTCTGCCAAAATTCTGACTTCAAGCGAAATATGCAATTTTGATTTCAAGCAAAATATGCAGCTTTGAGTTCAAGCGGAATATGTTTTAAGTTCAAGCGAAACATGCAAGATTGAGTACAAGCGAAATAAGTTTTAATTTCAAGCGAAATATGCAATAGACCAAGCGAAACATGCATTTGATTTCTCAAGCGAAATATGTATTAATTCAAGCGAAATGTGCAGTCCTCAGCTTTCAAGCGAAATGTGTAATTCTTTGAAGCGAAATATGTCATTTTCAAGCCAAGCGAAATATGCACAATTTCAAGCGAAATATGTCAGTTTAGAATTTTGAACTTTCACGACATTCACAACAAACAAACCTTAATCCAAATCAATTAACATTCACGGTTTTTAATTGATTTTGTAAAATCCCGCGAAAGTCACAACTCTTTTCTTGGTTTTAATCATAGACTTGTAAAATCCCGTGGACGTTTATTGTTTTCATTTTTCCACAACTTCAATCACAACACATCTACTTAAGATCCTTCAATCATTTTCACTTCATAATTTTCAGTAAAATGGAAACGAAAGATACTTTATCTTCGTGTTCTAATTCGGAAGAACAACAAATGCAACAAATTCAAGACAAAGCAAAAGAAAGTTGCATGGTATCTTTTCGACAACTTCATTCACACCTCAAGCTTCTTTCAAACAACGACTTACAAGGAACTCGAACCGAGTCTGGATTCAAACGTGCATTTGCGACACTCTTTGGTCAAGATATAGAGACTTTCACAGGCACAATGTTCCTGAACGTGGACCAACTAGAAAAACAACTTGACAAAGAAGAATTTCAAGAGATTGGATCCATGGCTACTTTTAAAGTACTCGAGACACAGTTTCAGATGTTCATCAAGTCACGGATTTATTTGGATGATGAATTTGTTGTAATGACACGCAACTACTTTCTCCAATACACTCAACTTGCGATTCCAGAATTCCGTGACACACTGATCCAACACATGGAATCTGTTAAGAAGTCGATTGATGAAAGAGCAAAGCATAAACAAGAGTATAACAGCTGGGTGAATGAAAGACAAATGCAGACAACAGAGGATAAGGTTGATTCGAGTAAAGCATTGGATGCTAGCTTGGTTGATACAGAAAGCAGTGGGACAGCATTAAAAGAGCAAGATACAAGCAGCAGATCAGGGAATGATGCACGATTGTCTGATGAAGCAGATAACAGACCCCATATATTGATGAAGACCAATTGGCTGAGGTGACAAACAAATTGCTAAAATCAATATCTTTGCTACTGGACAACAGCATACTGAGCAACCTGAATTCAATAATGAAGAAAAGGTTAACCAGAATGCTAAACAATGTCATGACACATGTCCTTTGCCTGCTAAATTAACTGATAACCAGACAACTAAACTCTCAAATCAATCTCTTGAATCTGAAAATATTCATCTCAAAAAGACCGTTGCCCAATTTCAAAAAGATTTTATAAATAATGGAAGCACATTATGTAATCCATGAACTTAAATCAAAAATCATGCTTTAAAAGAAGGAACATGGTTAATTTATGAAACTAAAAAGTACTGAAGCCAAGGTTAACATGACCATAGATGTTAATTGAAACAATAAACATCCGAATTGGAACAGAAAAGTGGCTAAGTTACTCAAGGAAAATAAGACTTTGAAAAGGCATTACAAAGAAATGTTTGATTCTATCAAGACAATGAGAGCTAAGAACATAGAACACACAACTTCTTTGATTGCAAATAATGATAAATTCAAAGCTCAACTTCAGGAAAAAGGGTTTGCAATTGCAGCATTAAAAATGAGTTAAAGAAATTAACATGAAATAGTGTGAATACTAGGTTTGCAAAATCGTCAATCTTAGGGAAACCGGTTTTACAACCACATAAAAACTAATCCGTTGTTAGACAACCGACTGCGTTTAAGTCTGAACGACCTAGATTTACAAAGCAACGGTTTGCCTCCTAAGTTGATGTCAATAACAATTTGTCAAAACCAGTCACTACACATTATTTGCCTAAGGAAAGAGAATGTGCTGTTGCAAAACCTCATAACAAGATAGCACCAGGCTCATCAGAATAGCTCAAATGACAAGGTTACCATAACCACTACCTAGAGGAAGCAAAGAAAACGACACAAGTAAATCCATTATGGAAAACATAACCTATTATGATGCCTTTGCTAGATCACAAAAGCACAACTAATGGTAGCAAACCAAAACCTAGGATCAATAACCAAAAGTCTAGGAATTGGCCTGCATCTAAGAGTAGTTGCGTCATGACAAAAACTGTGCCTAGAGCAGAACACTCTAGGAATTCTAGAAGTTTTTCTGACTCCAAACATTTTGTTTGCTCGACATGCCAGAAATGTGTCTTTAATGCAAATCATGATTCTTGTGTAACAAAATTCCTAAATGAATTCAACTTACGTGCAAAGGTATCCATCCATAATACACCAACGAGATACAACCTGTAGAGCAAACAAGTTTTCACAGACACCGGAAAGACAAATCCCAATAGGACAAAGGTTTTCATCAACAAAAAACAGGACTTCCCCTTTTTGTGCAAGAGAAAACAATAACACCAAGACTTGTCTAGGTGGAAACTGGCGGTAAAAATTTTCAAGATAGTTTGGTCTTAAGTAGATTCCTACTGAAAGAATTCACCTCTAGCACAACAAAGTTGATAGTGAACACACAAGATGTACAAAATGACTAAATCACTAACCAGTATGAATGCGAACAAACTCTTGATGTCAGTGCAGGTACTATTAACTTAAGTGCAATACATATTTTAATCCTAAAAAGGAAGGACCCAGAGTTTTGTGGTTGCCTAGAAAATAGACTGATATCTCAGAAACTAGGGCTTTAAGGAATTTTGATCTAATGAACAAATAATGACTTCTGATCATAACAGTTCAAAACTCGGAATTCACGACCACATCAATGAACTGTCAAGTTCAAAGCTGGTTCCAAAAGTTGTTCCTCCATAACACACAAGACAGCTATATCACGACAAGATTGGAATTACTATTTCACCATCACATAACAATGCTGATGTTCAACATGTAAATATTTTTTATAAAACAAAATACAAAAATATAAAATTTCAAAAAGAAAATACAAAATCAAAAAATCAGAAAATGTTTCAAAAAATATTCTTCTCGACATGTCTCTTGGAATCGATAACATTTACGTACCTAGAAATGTTGATTAACATCGACACGGGCGTGTAAATGAAGTTCGAACATGAGTTTCAAATGTTTTCAAAACATGTCATTTCTAATTTTCTTGATGACTTGTAATCACTCTCAGATTGCAACTCGGACCCGAACGACAAAGGAGAGTGTACGCATAAGTGCGCTTATCCTTAGCGTTAGAAGAGAAGTCTTCTAACATTTGGTTTTTTAAAAAGTTGAACATAATTTTTCAAGAATTTCTCAATGACGATTCAAAATCTTTCAAAATTATGTGTTCAACACTCCATCCCTCATATTGTTTTACAAGACAATTATTCTACATTTGGTGTCATTTTTAAAATGAGTCAAAGTTTGAGGGGAGTTTTTCTAAAAAACAATGTTTTAATGATTGTTGGATATATCAATAAAACCCATGACAATTATCTTATGTAATACAACACATAATAAAAAGGTCTTTAATAACATCTACGGAATAATAATGACTATTAAATAGATTATTTGTTATAAGATGATTAGGTGGTTGAGCACAATTTTTCAAGAATTCTTCAATGATAATTTATAATCTTTCAAAATTGTGTGCTCAACAATGCTAACCCTCAATTTTATATTCATTTTACAACTTGGTATCATTGTTTTTGGTGTCAAACATATGTAAAATCGAGGGGGAGCAAGATTATGTTCATAATTCATGCTAAGTAAAAGTTTTTCCCATGGCATTTCAAGACAAATTTTAATCACAAAGTATTTCAAAAACTAAGTGAATTAGTATTTAAAATAAGAGGAGAAATGTATTTAAAATGTGATCTTGAAAATAATAAGTGATTTATCGACTTAAAGTACTTGATACTCTTCAAAAAAGGTTTTATGGTTACGATCTCATACCCTGCAACATCTTATTTCACGACGATTCTGAAGTCATAAGGTGGTAAGGTTAGGTATTTGTCCTATGATCCAACCAGAACCGGAGGGATCTACCCAAGGACACTCCATAGTTAGAAATAGCAGTCCTTAGGTATGATTGGAGATGAATGTGTATAATGAAGAATGCCGTACTCAAGATTGACAGAACACTGGAACCATTCACAACAAGGTGTTAGTAATGACGTCTTGGTAAGCATTGAAGGGGTTGAAGAATGAAAAAGACACCCGCCGCGGTGCAAAACCAAACGCACCCGCGGCTGTGACAATCCAAACGCACCCCTTTTGGTGATATAAACCCAACCTGAACCAAACCACCCTTCACTCGTCTTTAATACCAAACGCACCCAACCCGGCTGTTAACGACAGCCAAACCCGACGACCCTTCCCGGCTATACCCGGCTGTCCCACAGCCAACCCGACACCCTCCCCGGTTGTTTCGACATCCAACCAAACATCCCCCCCGGCTGTTAACAACAGCCAAACGCGCCCCTTGGTTGTTAACCCACAACCTAACGCATCCCTTGGTTGTTAAACCCAACCCGACGCACCCTTTTCGGGGCTGACCCGAACCCACAAACCAACGGACACTAATTGGGTTATAAAACCCAACGCACCCATTTGGTGACTGTGAACAAAACGGACGCACCCTTGGCGGTATAACAAAACCAAACGCACCCTATGGTCGCTTACACAGCCAAACCAAACCACCCCCTCCCCTTTGCTGCCATTAACCCAACGCACCCTTGTTGGGGCTAACCCGAACCCGACGCATCCCTGTGGTGCAAAACCACATAGACACACACCCCTCTACGTTTTCTTTTCTCTTTCTTGAAACCAACCGCACCCGCTGTGGTGGCTTATAACCCAAACCCAACGCACCCTGGTTGGTTTTAATAACAAACCAGACGCACCCTGGTGGTTTTTCTATAAAACCAAACGAACACCCCTGCTGTTATACCACCGAAACAGACACCCTCGTGGTGTGTCGATGAAAATGATGGTGGTGACAAGATGATGACGATGGGGTGGAGGTGGTGACGTGGGTGGAGGTGGTGGCGAGTGGCGGAGAGTGAGTATGGGGATCGGGTAAATCGAGAGATGGGGAACCTTTTTGCATTCGGCCGGAAAAGTTCGCCGGAAAACTTTTCCGGCGGCGGCGGCGTGGTGGTGACCGGGTCCGGCGGTGGTGGTGGTTGGCCGGATAGTTTGAGGGAGAAGAGAGAGTTTAATGAGTGTGTGTGTATATGTATGAGTGGAAATGAAATAAATGTTATAAGTTTATATATATATATATATATATAAACTAAAGTGACAAGTTGAAATAGTCCAGGGTCTATTTTGTAACTTTTTAGTATGTAAACGTTTTATATAATTTATTTAAAACATTTATTATTCATTTATATATTTTTCCGACAAACTTTATCCGTAGAAATAAATTTTAACTTCCATAATTGTGTTTTTAACACGTTCCGATAACAGAGTAATTAATTAATTAAAATATTTTTATTTATAAATTATGATGAATTATAAATACAAATTTAATTATTTTAGGTCGGTACGTGTATGGTGCTTAATTACACATACCTTTTACCTTTAAAAACGAGCTAAAATAACCAAAAACGGACTTAAAATGCCAAATATATGCTTATTTTGCTAATTGTATTGTGCAGGAACGGATAACTAAGAAAAGGACGAAAAACAAAGCCAAAACGACAAAACCGGACTCGGAATGGAACGAACTGTGAAAGACAAAGCCAAATCGAAAAGCCGAAAAGGTCATCAAGTCAAAAGAGTCAATAGGAAAAGGTCAACTGGTTCCAAAGTCAAAGTCCCCAACACCGACATGGTCAAGGTCAAAAAGAAAGTCCAAGAAAGAAAAAAAAAATATAACTATAGGGACTGAAATGCAAATTCCCTAAGTTTATATTACACTAGAAAAGAGAGAAAGAATGAGAAGGGCAGAAAACTGCCAAGGTGGTCCAAAATGAATACCACAAGGGCAATTCTGCCAACTCTCCAAACTTATGAGCCATAAGGACGAGTGAAGACAATTGTAGTTATAGACTCTGGGGACTTAATTTGCCAGTCCCCAAAAGTTATAACAACACAAGGACCATGGATGCAATCAAGCATAACACCATGAGGGGCCAATGTTGCCATTACCCAAAACTTGTGCCCTGTCATCCCCAACCTTTATAAACACTTTTCCCGCCCTTTTCAAATCCCAACCAACTCACGGGTTAACCACCCCGCTTTTACCCTGCAACCCAAACCACCCCATGGATAATCACTTCCCCCCTCCTCCACTATCTTTCCCACCTAAAAAGAGGCTTTGCCATGTTGGCAATCCAAACCCACACAAAAACCAATCAATGGTTGAGCAGCAAATCTGCTTGGGTTCAACGAATAAAACCAAGAGGGACAGGATGTGCATTGACTTTACACTCTCACAACAAGCACACCCCATTCTTGTGTCTACAAAGAAACACAAAAGGAAGAAGACAAGAAGGAAAGACAGAGTCGTTTTTCACTATAAAAAGGATTGTAAAGCCATTGTGGCTAGTAGTTTTTAGTGAGTTTTTATGTAGTTTTAAGTAGTTTTAATAGCTTTGAGAGTTTTAAGTTTGAATTTTCCATTTTTTAAAAAGTGTTTTTATGTACTTTACTGACAAAATTTTTAATGAATAATTCTAGTTGAGCTATACTTTTACATATGTGACTTCTAGTTTCTTGTTTTACTTTTCCTATATTCTATAATCTGTTTTATAAAACATTTTCTCAAAAACTCTAAGGCAAAGTACTGTTGGATTGAAAAAGCTAAGGAAGAATGAGCAAAGGTGGAAGGCTTATTGGGTTTTCAGCTTAGTTTTAGCTTAATTATAAGCTAAGGGTAGGAAATTTAGAGCTAATTAGGCTTCAAAGATCCTTTTTGACAAAAGGATCAAAGGTAAAATTTCTTTCAAACTTTGCTTTTTACTGTAGCATTAAGCTTATTTAGCTTATTTTTAGCTTATTTCTGTTTTTATGTGCTTATTCATGTTTATCAATGTATTCATGCCTTTTCATGCTTTTCATTTCATTATATGCAATTTACTTTGAAATCTGTCTAAATAAGCTAATTCTGTCCTAGCTTATTGTTCTGATTTAAGTGCTTATTCTTTGAGCTTTTTAACTTTTTAGTGTTCAATATTGTTTAAGTCTCATTAGTCTTCTAAAATTTCAGTTTTAAATTAGTTTTTTATAGGTTTAAAAAGTCTTTTCAAAAACTTAAGGAGTGTTTGGGATAACTTGGAAAACGGGTCAAAATGGTTGTGTGTTTGGGTTGAGGTCATCAAAATAGATTTAGCTTAGATTTTTAAGCTTGTTTAAACTGTTTTTAAAAGTTTTTTAGTTTGCAAATTGATTTTCAAAGTTTATCTAAGTCAAACTTTGAAACTGTGAGATTTTTAAAACACCACAAGTGCTTATTTAGTTAAGCACTTGTGATTTTGAGTTAAGGTTCAAAAAGTGTGCTCTTTGTTTGTTCATTTCAAGCTGTAACAAACCTTGGTGTCTTTTGACTTGGTAAGTCAAAACCACCCAAGACTTTTCAAGTGACAGTTTTTAAAAAACTAAAAGTCTTTTTCACTGTTAAAATTCAGCAAGCTAAAATGGTTTTTAAAAGCTAAAAATTGGTGCACAAGTCCCTTTCATAATACACTCTATCGTGGTTGAGGCTTATTTTCTTATTTTAGTGCTTATTTGACCATCTTTTAAAAAGCTGATTCACAATAACCCTTGATTTAGCCTTTAATCTTCCCCTGGTGCAAAGGGAGATTTTAAAGCCTCGTTTTCTTGAAAGCATCTAGTGTACTTAAAGACCAAGTTTCTTGGCTTATTTTCAAGATCTCCCAAAAAGCTCTTGTATAAGCCCACTTTAGTTTTCAGCTCTTAGTAACTATTTGATGGCTTAATTTTAAGCCTACACAAACTGTTGCCCTTTCACTGTTTTTACTTAGTTTTATGTAGGGATTGCCTTATTTTTCAGTTTAAGTCCTTATTCACATATTTCATAAGCTAATTTGTGCTCATTGAGTTTGCTTATAGGGTAGTATAAATAGTTTTGGTCTTGCTTATTCTCACTTACTACTAATTGAGTTAGTAGATATAAGCCTTTTTTGCCTTCTAGCTCAATTTTGAGTTTCTGTCACTTAAGCTTTTTCCAGCTTATTAGTTTTAAGCACTTAGCCTTTTTAGCTTATCTAGGTTAGATTTAGATAACCCCTTAGCTTATTTTGTCCAAGGTTTAGCTTATTTGTCCTCATAAGCAAAATGTCTTAGCTTTTTCTAGCTTTAAGCCACTTTAAGCAATACTGTCACTTTATAAGCTGTTTTTAAGCTTATTGAGTGCTTTTCATAAAAACTTGTAGTTGACAAAGTTGTTAAGCCCCACGAGCTTAACAACTTTGCTTTACAAAGTTTTCAAAAAAAAAAAAGAAGAGGGAAAGACAAGGGGTCCGGGTGAGCAAGACTCGAACCCGGTACCCCTCGATACATTCCCCCTTCTTTGTACACACACTCACCGCTGCGCCCTTGGGACTTTTCTGTCATAGTCCCAAGGGCTTTAAACTTTATACACGTTTTTGGGCTATAAGCTTATAAGCTGTATACAGCTTATTCGGGGCTTATTTATTAAGCAACTTTGTGTTTCTTATTTTTCTTAGGATTATACTAGTGTAAAGTATTTTTTGTAAAAATTTCAGAATTTTTCGTAGTCATTTACTATTTTTTATAATTTAATTTAGTTAAAAGTTTTAAAAATTCATAAAAAATATCATAAGAAGTTACAAAAAAATATTTTTCTTTTTTAGAAAATTTTATTTTGTCATATAGTTTGTAGGAAAAATTTAAAAATTTTCGTAGGGTCATTTTTACAACTTTTCATTTTTTAAAGAACGGTCCGGGTGCGTTTTTTTGTGTTGACTCGTTTTTGGGTCAAACGAACTCCGTTTTCGGTCTAGTCTTTTTCATTCTTCGTTATTTGTCCCGTAGAGTAGTTTAGAAGTGAAAATTTCTTCGTAGGGTTATTTTTAAAGATTTTAGGTTTTTCCCCCTTTGTTCGGGATTCGTGCTCCCGTTTTTCAGCTTAATTTCGTAATTTTTAGGATTTTCTTAAACGTTTTTATTTGTTATTGTTTAATTTGACTTTTCCACCCTCTCAAATCAATTCTCTCCTTCAAACTCAAATCTTCGACTGTATCGATTTTCCAGTCCAGCCTCGTTGGGGATAAACGACCCGGGAACATTCTATACTACTTCTCGGTTTTATTGATTCTGTTTCTAGACTATTCTTACTATATATATTTTATATTTTATTATATATTATATATATTTTAAGGTGTAGTTTGGCACCGATCAGTACGCGTTGTGTTCAAAATATTTGCGAGGGTATTTCTGTCACCTTCTGACTGTTTTCGGGTCTCGGTCAAAACTAAAAAGTTGTCAGGAATGTCGTTTTACATCAAATTGCTTTAGAGTCCGAATAATGAAAACGTGCTTTAGATGGTCGTTCTTATAAGTCAAGCCAGACCCTAAAAGTCAACGATTGAAATCGTCATTCAAAAATTCGAAAATTCTCGGATGTTACAGTACCTACCCCTTAAAGAAATCTCGTCCCGAGATTAAATTTGTGTTATCCGATTGTGTGACCAAGGAAAGACTTAAGGTTAAATAAACTCGTCCTAAACAAGACGCTGATAACTTTATTCAGCAAAATTCGGTGTTTCTACACTTCTCAATCTACCAAAAATTTTGGCTAGGTTTGTCCAGGATATTTAATCCATCAATATGGGTATCTCAAAATATTTCATTACAGATCTTATGACTGATCTAACCGTGTTATAGGGAAAGTCTCATTATAGTGAAAACCTCAAGAAAAAGGTGTAGTCGCGTGAGTATGTTTGTATAAGTTTCTAAATATCCGAGGACGGAGTCTCGTTTCTACTATCTGTAAGGTTAGATAATTCACATCAACGTAGCTTATGGATGTAAGTACCCAACTTACTTGGCAGTACTTAATAGTATCATGACTTAAATTGGTGTACTATTGGTCTGCAATGAATAATTCAACTGAATGCTATATCGACATAGGCTTATCTTGTTCAAGGTAGGTTTCATCACCTAGTTGATAAAGTTTGTACAATCTGGGACCACTCCAGGACCCAACAACAGCAGCCATAACGACGATAACTATAACAAACGGTGATGGGATGCAGAGAATGAGGACATTTCGAGAAACAATATTCCCAGAATAAAGTTTAACAATTGGGAGGAGCTCGCGTAAGAGCTTATGCGATAGACGGCGGATTATGGTACTCAGTCGTTAGTTTAAAGACGAATCAACTCCATTAACTCAAGTGTGTAACAAGTCTGTTAGTTCTACGAACAGTTCGTGATCGCGAGGATTTGCAATCGCAAAAGTAACAACTTAAGAATGAGATAAGGTCAGCTACCCCCCAAGTGAGGCCTTAAGATTTTGCTGATTATAAGATCACGATTGTGTCTCTAGACCCATTTAAAAATAAAACGGATTCTGATGATTATCTGATTTCAGGTTCATACTCTGTCATATACGAAAAAAAAAAAAAATACCATTAACCTCACAACATTTATAATTTCTTATTTACATAAAGAAGCGTCCAATTTATGTAATAAGAAATGATAAACTCATGTTTCGGTGATTATTAATTTATTTTATTTAAAATGAAGAGGCGTCCCAATCCTTTTAATTACCAGATTATAAATCAATCCTACTTAATAATATCCCGTGCAATTACGCGTACATCTCATAACCTTCAAGGTGGTTGACATGACGATGCAATGTGCTACTAATGAAGTATGGGACGAGGTTGTTCAAACCGTCTTCAGAGGCTGAAAGTAAAACTACCAATAATAAATCGACCTATAGTTCAAGATAGTGTAATGAGTACCCTGGTTAAGTAAACCACGTAAATAGTCTCGATTGAACCGTCAACATAGCGATTACCCATATAATCCTCCTATACAAAGTCCCGCCTGATACAAGAATGTAACAGAGTTTAGATTCATACATAATCCCATGCACAACAGAAATTATAACGGCCCCTCCGATGTTATAACGATATATATAAAATAGTAAGAAGAAACTAATATCTTAAAGACCATTGTTAACTATACAAAAGTCAGGGAATGAAATGAGACATTGTGAGCAACTCACAATGTCTAAGAATTAAAAATAAGACCATTGTGGCAACTCACAATGTCTAAAGAAATAAACCTCGTATTTATATAATAACTCTATATAAATAAGCGTAACGATATAACGCGAAAGAATGCACGCATATATAAATATATTGTTATAGTGTATGTCACGTAAAGCACTTAACCGCATGCACGATAATGTAACACCCCCAAAAAATCATATACAACGCAGCGGAATACCACATGGGGTGTTTATTTTATATTTATTTTCTACTATCATAATACACAGCAATAGCTACAAGAGAAACACCGTCTAGGTGTCGTATAGAAAAATAACATTGTTGTTTAAATCAAAAATCAGTATTTAATATAACATTTGTTCCATAATAGGACATCACCATGAAAAAACTTAATGTACAAGACTCCCAATGCACATCAAATAAGTCCAAGCATCTAATTCACCTGAGAAAAACATGCTTATAAGTGTCAACATTAAAGTTGGTGAGTTCAAGATTAGTTCTTAAATATGAAATGTAAGTTTCAACAGAGTGTATTTATCCCTGTATCATCACAGTACATGTAAATGTTTATAAAAATGCACACCCATTTTATCACCAAAGTACCATTATTATCCCAAAGATTTTATAAGAATGCATAGGTTAATCTAATGAACAAAAAATGTTCCAATGTATGTAATTTGTTGGGGAGGCCTCAATAGTCCCAACTTATAATCCGACATGTTAAAACGTTCGTTCCCCAGTGATAGGCTAGTCACTACACCGAACAGGGGGCTGTCAAGTCCCGAAATAGATCCTATTTTATATCATTCACTGACATCACCGCTATAATGTTCGTTTCCTGGCGATAGCTAATCACCCGAACAGGGATTCACAACCCGAATAGATCTAGATTTCATAACCATTCTCGCTCCACACCTTCCAAGTGATTTACAATTCATGACGCAGTGGACGTAGACTTGTATGTACCCAATTCGGGCAGTGATACAAATAATATATACTCCCGTTACCGGTGTCCCCTCCAAGAACACCCGGGCAGTAATGTAAAAATATGTACTCCCGTTACCGGTGTCCCCTCCAAGAACACCCGGGCAGTAATTTTATTGTTATCAGTTCAATCAGCCTAAGCTAATCCGAAAATCATTTCAAATGTAAAGTAGTATTTGTGACCAAAAATGAAGTCAAATAATGTATCATCCAAAGCGAGCTAATCAAATAAGTATGTAAACCAATTAGTAAACAATCCCGTAAATGCATTTGTAATAACAAGCAATGTTCTCAACCCCAAAAAATATATGTAAAACACAATAAAACATGGGGCTATAAAACTCACACAAATCCCTTAAAACAAATCACAATTGTTAGAAGATTAACCAAGTATAAGAATTGTAGACAAGCAATGTATCCCCCTCGAGGGTTATAAAAACAATCAAAAAGATTGAAAAAGCAAGCTATGAACTCACATTGACTTAAAGACCATACGATCAATTAATCCAATTAAATCATCAACTAGAACTGCAAGGATCTCGACCACGACCAATAATTATGTCGATCGACTTATAATACACGTAATCAATACGATCACGATGCGTACATCGTTACCAACGAAAATCATTACATATTTTTAATGTATCACAACCATGTTTAACGACGTGATGATAAAATCCACTTGCCGCCTTTAACCCTAACCGTTAATAACATATTTGTAATATATATACCCTATTTTCCGTCCATCCTAAAACTTATCACAATTTCTAAAGCTGATAAGCCTCAGCGGCAAAGATAAAATGCCCCATTGTTTCCGCCGAAGGCTGAAACGGACTCGAAAGTGCTCAAATCGTTTAATTAATAGATCTTCAGATTTAATATATTAAAAAATAACGTTTATTTCTATAAAATGTATATTTCCCGATATTCGATCCAGTTTCTTCGTTATTGGGAGTTAGAAGTCCCGTTTTATGTCTAAACGTCCGTCAAAATATAATTTGTTATATTTTGTAAACCAAAGTCTAACTTATCAAAGTCTCGAATTCCGAATCCCACGTTCTATTTTCTGATTTAAATTACTCGTTATATAAAGGCACTAAAGTCCATTTTTAGTCCAATTCTCGTCTCAAATATGTCTAATACCGCTTATAACTTTATATAAATCTCGTTTTTAATATTTATTCATGTTTTACTTAGAACGATCGCAAAGTTATAACCGGATTTTATCACATATAATCAATTTATAATATAATGAAATAATTGAATACTTTTAAACTAAACGCACCCTTTTTCGGTGTCAACAAAATCAACGCACCCGTTTCCCTGTGTTACAAAACCAAACGAAACAGCCCGATGCCCCGGCTGTCCCCGGCTGTTTCGCAGCCAAACACACGCACCCGACCCGGCTGATGGACAGCCAAACGCACCCTTGTGCGTGGCTGTTAAGCCAAACGCACCCTTGGGCTGTTTTGACAGCCAAACGCACCCTTGTGCGTTTCTGTCTAAACCAAACACACCCCTAGTATAGTTCTCTACCTAAGCAAACGGACCCTATGTTGTGAGACAACAACCCAATCACGCATCCGTTGTGCAAAACAGCTAACCAAACACCGCCCTTGTGGGATTTCTGTAAACACCCAAACGCACCCCTATTGATTTATAACAAAACCAAAACGCAGCTTCTTGAGGTGTTTAGACTCAAACCAAACCCGACACATCTTGTTGCACCCCGGCTGTCAACCCACAACCCGACACCCCCGCGGCTGTCAACCCGACCCAAACCAACAAACAAACACCCCTTGGTGTTATAAGACAAACCGAACGAACACCCTCGGCTGTCCCAACAGCCAACCCAACAAATTTCCCCCCGGCTGTCCCGACCCCACGAACCAACGAACCCATGTCGGCTTGAACTTCACCCGACGACATCCCTTATGGTGGGTTGACTGACCCGCGAACCACAACCAAACCCACCCTTGGTGTTGGCTGCTACAACCCAACGAACACCCCCTTGCAGTTATAACCTTAACCCGAACCCACCCAAACCCTTTTTCTTTATAATCCAAACCAACACACCCTGGTTGGTTTTTCTGTTGAGCCAAACGCACCCATCACTGGTGGAAACCACAAAACGAACGCACCCTTGGTGGTTGTACACAACCAAACGCACCCGCTTGGTGCTAAGCAGAAACCACAAACGCAAACACCTTTTATGTGAATTGATTGGCGTGTGGTGGCTCAGGACATATGGAGATGAGCGGGGGCTGTGGTGGTGTTGGTGGTGGATATAGGCGCGTGGAGGAGAGTGATGGTGGGGATCGGATAGATCGGGAGATGGGGAGGATTTTTGGTGTTGGCCGGAAAAGCTCGTCGGAAAACTTTTCCGGCGGCGGTTGGCCGAAAAAGGTGGCGGCGGTGGCTGGCCGGTGGCCGGATATTTATGGGAGGGGGAGAGAGTTATATGAGTATGTGTGTGTATATTAGAGATGTAAATGAAAGAAATGTATAAGATTTTATATATATATATAAAACTAAAGTGACAAGTCCCCCATGGTCTAGGGTTCATTTTGTAACATTTTTAATATAGTTTTTATAATAAACGGTTCGGGACTCATTTGAGCGACTTAACGGATGATTGAACGCGCGAAACTTGCGCCATTGTTTTCCGAATCATTTTTCTGATAAAAATGAGTATTCACTTGATAGTATTTCATGAATATTTTATAATATTTAATAAAATATCTGTTATTCATTTTGTGGACCGGTTTTGCCTCGTCCGAAATAAAAATGGATTTAAGCTCGAGTATTCGCGTTATCAACAACGCTTTAAATTAAAAATGATTATACTTTATTTATATTTTATTAAATAAATACTAATAATTAAAAACAAATTTAATTATTTTTGTGTCGGTGCGCGTCGTTTTGTTGTTCGTTAAATGTTTGCGGTGCTATTTTAACCCTTTTCGGCTCGTTTCCATGTCTCGGGCAAAACTAAAAAGTTGTCTGAAATATCATTTCACAGCAAATTGCTTTAGAGTCCGAGTCGTGAAAACGTGATTTAGATGGTCGTTCTTATAAGTCAAGCCAGACCCTAAAAGTCAAATATTGAAATCGTCATTCAAAATTTCGAAAATTCTCGGATGTTACACGTAAATAAAGCACATAAGCAAGAAGTGTTATGGCACTTGAAAATGTTTGTTGTGATCAATGTTTTGTGAAAACGGTATAGACTAGGGTAAAACTAATCAACCTAGTTCCTCTATAACCATTGCTCCTATACCAATCTGTAACACCACCATTTGACAACAACGCAGCGGAATACCACTTTGGGGAGTTACTTCATAATACGCAACACTAGATCAAACGACCTCTAGTGTCGTTTAGAAAAAAATATTAACATTTGTTTCATTTAATAAAATCTGAATTTAATATAACTTATGAGTCCCATAATTGCAATCACAATGAAAAGCTGTAAGATAGTTACACCAATGCACTCAAGAAATCCGAGCATATAATTTACTGAGAAAAACAATGCTTAAAACGGTCAACATAAAGTTGGTTGAGTTCATAGTTTAGTTTATGTATGAATGTAAAGTTTCAACAAATATAATATATCCAACTGTGTCATCACAGTACGCATGTAAAAAGTTTTATAAAATATGCACGACCCATTTTATGTCACCAAAAGTACCAATCTTATCCCAAAGATTTTATAAATAATGCATGAAAAATTTAATGTCACCAAAAATGTATCAATTATGTATTTGTCGGGGGCCCTATAGTCCCAACGTGATCCGACATGTTATAACGTTCGTTCCCAGTGATAGCTAGTCACCCGAACAGGTGGGTTGTCAATCCCGAATAGATCTAGTTTTTCTATCATTCGCAGTGGACATCACGCTATAATGTTCGAATACCAAAAATCCCAAGAGGCGATAGCTTAATCACCCGACAGGGATACCCACATCCAAAATGGATCTGATTTCATAGACATGTCGCTCTCACCCACCAAGGATTTACAGTTCATAACAGCTGAGACGAATACTTATATGTACCCAAGCCCGGGCAAGTGATTTAAAATAATGTGGTTTTCTCCTCACGGGTATTTCCTCCAAGAACAACCCGGACAGTAATGATTGTGGCCCCGCAGAGCGCCAATCAAATCGTAATCCTACATCATTAAAAGTAAAGTATGGCATTTTGTGACCAAAAATAAAGTCAAATAATGGAGTTCCCATAAGCGAGCTAATGCAAATAGTATGTAAACCAATTTTGTAAACAATCCTGTAAATGCATTTGGTAAAACAAGCATGTTCTCACCCCAAAAATATATGTAAAATCAGTAAAACATAGGGCTATAAACTCACCTTGATCAAAAACCACGATCAAATAATCCAAATAAATCACAACCGAATCTGCAACGATCTCGGCCACAACCCTATAATTATGTCCACTCTATAATAATACCTATTAAATACGATCACATGCTAACATCTAACGACGAAATCATACATATTTTAATATGTATACTTACTATACATGTGATGAGAAACCCACTTGCGTGTCTTTAAACCTTAACCCTTAGTATATTATATAAATATATACTATTTTCTGTCCAATCATAGCTTATGTCAAATATTTACCGAAAGTTAACTAATTTCAGACTCTTCGTTATTAAGACAGAAACAATGATCTTAAATACAACTTAATTGAAATAATAGACAACCGACTTTAGTTTTTGACCCGCTAATCTTAATATAAAAACATACAATCCTCGAATCTCGCGGCAAAGTAAAAGTCATTACGAACAACTTTCGTGTTTCGCCGGAAGGCTGAAACGGAACTCGAAAGTGCTCAAATCGTTAATTAATAGATCTGTCAAATTTAATATATTAAAAATAACTTATATTTTCTATAAAGTGTATATTCCGATTTCACTCCAGTTATCCATTTCGTTATTGGGAGTTACAGTCCCGTTTTAATATCAAACGTCCGTCAAAATATAATTTGTTAATTTTCTACACCAAAGTCTAACACTTTTCAACATCTGCGAACGTCCGAATCCCACGTTCTATATCTGGTCAAAATGAACCCGTTACAAACTCCGCGCCAAAATCCGTTTTTAGCTCAAAAACTCATCTAAAATTGCTTAGAGATTAATATTAATCCCGTTTTAAATATTAATATCACATTTTACTTAGACGTCGCAAGTTTCATTAATTTTTCATCACGTATACATTTTATCGATAATATAAACGAAATAATCGAATGCTTTTAAATTAAACGCAGGACGGAACAAAAGTCATCAAGAAGGAACCCTTTTTTTGGTGTCAACGCACCATCAAACCACGACGTTTTCGGTGTCACAATAACAAACGCACCCATTTTCGTTGCAAACCAAACCCGACCAAACAACCCGGCTGTCCCCGACTGTCTCACAGCCTAACCCGACACCACGTCGTCGGTTGTTAACCCACAACCAAACGCGCCCTATACTTTTTATAAACAAACCTAAATCCAAACGCACCCCACCCGGCTGTTAACCACAGCCAACAAACACCCCCTAGCTGCTAAATCTATAAACAAAACGCACCCTTCGTTGGCTGTCACAGCCAAACACCCCTTAATAGGTTTATATCAAACCAAACACGCCCTTTGACCCAAACAGCCCTTTCGGCTGTTTAAACCTCAACCAAACGCCCCTTTGCGGGCTGTCACAGCCAAACGCACCCGCGTCGGGTGGCTGCCACCCAAAACAAACGCACCCTAGCGGCGAACAACCAAACCAACCGCACCCGCCGCGGTGCAAAACCAAATGCACCCGCGACTGTGACAATCCAAACGCACCCCTTTTGGTGATATAAACCCAACCTGAACCAAACCACCATTCGCTCGTCTTTAATACCAAACGCACCCAACCCGGCTGTTAACGACAGCCAAACCCGACGACCCTTCCTGGCTATACCCGGCTGTCCCACAGCCAACCCGACACCCTCCCTGGCTGTTTCGACAGCCAAACGCGCCCCTTGGTTGTTAACAAAACCAAACGCACACTAATTGGGTTATAAAACCCAACGCACCCATTTGGTGACTGTGAACAAAACGGACGCACCCTTGGCGGTACAACAAAACCAAACGCACCCTATGGTCGCTTACACAGCCAAACCAAACCCCCCATCCCCTTTGCTGCCATTAACCCAACACACCCTTTTTGTGCTTATAAACCCAAAACCCCAAAACAAACACTCTTTTGCTGTTGATGTAAACCAAACGCACCCTGCTGTTGGTAACAACGGTGGCGTGGTCGTGGTGGTTATGGCGTGATGATGGTGATGATAATGACAGTGGTGGCCGGCTGTGGCTGCCGGAGGGGGTGGAGGCGCGTTGCGGCGAGTGGATGTGGGGATCGGGTAGATCCGTTGATGAGGATCACATTTGGTGTCCGCCGAAAAAATACGCCGGAAAAGTTTTCCGACGACGGTTGGCCGAAAAAGGTGGCGGCCGAAGGTGGGAGGTGGTGGCCGGATATTTTGGAGAGGGGAGTGTTTTTTTTATAAGTGTGTGTGTATAAGAGAAAATGAAATGAAATAAAATTATAAATTGTATATATATATATATATATATAAATTGGAAAGTGACAAGTTGAAATAGTCCAGGGTTCGTTTTGTAACTTTTTAGTAAAATTTCGATACGTATCGGTTCGGGACTCGTTTGAAGGACTTAACGGATGATTCAATATATGAAACTTGCGTCATTGTTTTCCGAATCATTTTTCTGATAAAAATGAGTATTTACTTGATAATATTTCATAAATATTTTTATAACATTTAATAAAATATCTGTTATTTATTTTGTGAACCGGTTACGTCTCGTTCAAAAGTAAAAATAGAAATAGATTTTTAACCCGTATATTTGCGTTATCAACAAACATTACTGAATAAAATGATGACTAATTTATTAAATATTTTTATTTAATAAAACGTGATAATTAAATATAATTTAATTATTTTCCCGCTTCTAAATCTTGCGAGGGCATTTCAGTCACCTTCTGACTGTTTCCAGGTCTCGGGTAAAACTGAAAAGTTGTCTGAAATATCATTTCACATCAAATTGCTTTAGAGTCCGAGTCGTGAATACGTGATTTAGATGATCGTTCTTATAAGTCAAGCCAGACCCTAAAAGTCAAAGATTGAAATCGTCATTCTAAATTCGAAAATTCTCGGATGTTACAATCGAACGATGGCCCAAATGTTACAAGCACCCATCGAGGGGTATGAAGATGCTATTGTTGTTCCACCAATTAATGCTAACAATTTCGAGCTTAAACAACCTTTAATCAATCTTGTGCAAAGCAATAAGTTCACGGGTAGACAAGACCCTCATAATCACCTTCGATTTTCAACAAAGTCACTTCAACATTTAGACATCCCGAAGTTCCGAACACTTCGATAAAGCTTTTACTTTTTCCTTTTTCTCTAGACGGTGAAGCCCGAGATTGGTTAGAC
>BQNB010097322.1:0-22418 GCA_026074375.1 Tanacetum coccineum | reverse complement strand
TGCTTGGTGATGTGGTGGTGATGTCATAGAGGTGCTTGAGGTGTTTGATAGCTTAAAAATGGGTCAAAAAGAAAGAAAATAGTGTCGGGTTTGGTTTAAGGTTTCAGGTTAGGATTTTTGGTTTTAATTCGTGGATTAGGATTAGGATTAAGGATAAATTAGGGTTTAGGATTAAGATTAGTGTTAGGATTAGGGTTTAGGATTAAGGTTTAGGGCTTAGTTTTAAGGTTTAGGGTTTATTTTTAGGTTTAAAGTGAAATTAGGGTTTTAAGGTTTTGTTTAAGGTTTAGAGTTTTAGAATGACTTAGGGTTTAAAAATCATGCATTAAGTGCTTGTACCTTGTGCTAAACCAGTGGTAAAGTTTAAACATGATTTAGGAGCTTAAATGATCTAATTAGGTTTTTAGGCATGATTAGCTTATACATTGTGCTTTAAAAAGTTGTAACTTGATTTAGGAGGGAAAAGATATTCAAATGTTGTGCACTGTACACTTGTACACATGATTTAGAGGCTTGCACATTCATTTTATATGTATACATTACTTATAATTAGGGTTTTGATATAAACTTTTAACGTTTAATGCTTGTTTTGGAATAACGTTGTAAATGGTGCATTAAATGGATAACATATATGGTAAAAATGATATTTAAACATAGACTTGACATATTAGGATGTTTACATGATATAAACATAGATATAGATGGCATTGGTAGAGGTTGCGTGAGATCGTTTACTTTAGAGATGCAAGTTACGTTGCATAATGAGATAAAGCAAAAATTTCCCTGTAAAAAGGTGGTATATAAAGTGCATCTAATTTAATAGATGGATATTACAGTGCATCTAATTTAATAGATGGATAATTACATTGATGAAAATTACGGGTTGTTATAGTCTCCCTCCCTTAAAAGAAATCTCGTCCTGAGATTTAGTTGGATGCCGGAGTGATGTTTGAAAACAGATGTGGATACTTGGCACGAATTTGATCTTCGCGTTCCCACGTAAATTATGGTCCTCTTTTAGAGTTCCATCTTACTTTGACTATAGGAATACGACTTTGTTTTAGTTGCTTGACTTCTCGATCCATGATTTCTACTAGTTCTTCCACAGAGTTGAGTTTGTCATCGAGTCGAAGCTCTTTCATTAGAATGACAAGGGATTCGTCAGATAAGCATTTCTTTAGATTAGAAACATGAAAGGTACTGTGGATATTACTGAGCTTTTCAGGAAGCTCAAGTTTATATGCCACTGGGCCAATCCGTTCAAGGATTTTGAAAGGTCCAATGTACCGGGGGTTAAGCTTTCCTCGTTTTCCAAATCGGATGACACCTTTACGAGGTGACACTTTTAACATAACCCAATCTCCAACTTGAAATTCTAAAGGCTTTCGTCTTATATTGGCATAACTTCTCTGCCGGTCTCTTGCAGCTTGCAAGCGTTGTCGAATTTGCACTATCTTTTCAGTGGTTTCATGGATTATTTTTGGTCTTGTAAGTTGAACATCTCCAACTTCGGCCTAGCAAACAGGTGATCTACACTTTCGACCATAAAGTGCCTCAAATGGTGTTGCCTTGATACTGGCATGGTAACTGTTATTGTAAGAAAATTCTACTAATGGTAAGTGTTTTTCCCATCCTTTTCCAAAATCTATTACATAGGCTCAAAGCATGTCTTCAAGTGTTTGGATGGTTCTTTCACTTTGTCCATCAGTTTCGGGATGATATGCCGTACTCATGTCTAATTGAGTACCTAAAGCATTCTGCAATGATTTCCAGAATCTGGATGTGAAATGACTGTCACGATCCGAGATGATGGATATCGGCACTCCATGCCGGGAGACTATTTCCTTTATGTACAATCTTGTAAGGGTTTCCATACTATCTGTCTCTCGGGTAGGGATGAAATGTGCGGATTTGGTAAGGCGATCGACAATGACCCAGATTGTGTCATGTCCGTTTGAGGTTTTGGGTAGTTTTGTGATGAAATCCATTGTTATTCTCTCCCACTTCCACATAGGAATCTCCGGTTGTACCAGTAAGCCGGATGGCTTCTGACATTCTGCTTTAACTCTAGAGCATGTTAAACATTTGCCAACATACTCAGCGATGATTGCCTTCATGTTAGGCCACCAATAGAGTTTCTTTAGATCCTGATATATCTTGTCAGAACCTGGGTGAATGGAATGCTTTGATTTATGGGACTCATGCATGATCAAGTCTCTTAGATTACCAAAGAGTGGTAACCAACTTTGATTCTTGATACATCGGGTTCCATCAGGACGTACTTCAAATGCTTTGTTCATTCCTCGTAGGTTCTCAGCTTTGATGTTCTCTTCTTTGATTGCCTCGGTTTGGGCTTCGAGGATTTGTGATGGTAATTTTGGGTGAAGGGTCATGACTAATGCTCTAACTCAGAGTGGTTTGATTCGTTTTTTCTAGCTTAAGGCATCTGCTACAACATTTGCCTTTCCAGGATGGTAGTGAATCTCACAATCGTAATCTGCGAGCAATTCTAACCAACGACGTTGTCTCATGTTCCACTCTTTTTGATCAAGGATATGCTGAAGACTTTTATGATCAGTGAACACAGTACACTTTGTGCCATACAGATAGTGTCTCCAAATTTTAAGAGCGAACACTACAACTCCTAATTCGAGGTCGTATGTGGTATAGTTCCCTTTATGAGGCTTGAGTTGTCGGGATGCATATGCAATAACTTTTTCTCTTTGCATTAACACCGCTCCCAGGCCTTGATGTAATGCATCATAGTAAATGATAAAGTCATCGTTTCCTTCTAGTAATGCTAAGATTGGAGCTTCATAAAATTTTTGTTTTAGCAGTTGGAAGGCTGACTCTTGGTTTTCTCCCTAGATATACTTCTTGTTTTTCTGGGTTAATTCAGTCAAAAACTTTGCAATCTTTGAGAAACCTTTGATAAATCTCCGATAATAGCCAGCGAGTCTTAAGAATTGGCGTACTTTTGTGGGTGTGGTAAGAGATGCCTAATTCTTAACTGCTTCAATCTTGGCGGGGTCAACCTGAATTCCTCGGCTGTCAATTACGTGCCCAAGAAACTGCACGATACTGATCCAGAAATCACATTTGGCATACAATTTCTCCTTTTTGAGTAATTCCATGATTATTCTTAGGTGATATGCATGTTCTTCTTTGTTACGGGAGTAGATAAAAATATCATCAATGAACACTATCACAAATTTATCCAAGTATGGTTTACATACACGATTCATGAGGTCCATGAATACAGCAGGTACGTTAGTTAAACCAAATGGCATCACTTGGAATTCATAGTGTCCGTATCGCGTTCTGAAAGCGGCTTTGGGAATATCTTTGTCTCGTAATCTCAGTTGGTGATAACATGATCTTAAGTCAATCTTTGAGTAAACACTCGAACCTTGAAGTTGGTCGAATAAATCATCGATCTTGGGTAATGGGTAATGATTCTTTACGGTGAGTTTATTCAGCTCCCGATAATCGATACACATTCTGAAAGATTCGTCTTTCTTTTTAAAAAATAAGACAGGAGCTCCCCAAGGCGAAGTACTTGGTCGGATAAAACCTCGGTCTGCTAACTCTTGTAGTTGGTCAGATAGTTCCTGCATTTCTGAAGGAGCTAATCTGTAAGGTGCTCGGGCTACTGGTGCCGCTCCAGGAATTAAATCGATTTGGAATTCTACTTGGCGAATTGGAGGAAGGCTGAGTAGATCTTCTGGAAAAACTTTCGGCAATTCTCTAACTACAGGTATATCTTCTAGTCATTTTTCGTCTGACTTCTTCTCCATTACAAGGGCTACAAAAACTTGATATCCCCTGGATATATATCTTTAGGTTTTAATACAGGATATGAGGCTTAGTTGGGTTTTACTTCGATCACCTCGGATGATCAAAGTTTCATCGTCGATGGGGATGTGGATGACTTTCTCGTCACAAATAATTCTAGCATGATACTTGGATAACCAATCCATACCAATGACGACGTCAAAACTACCGAGTTTAATCAGCATGAGATCAATTTCGAAAGGTTGGTTTAGTAAGATTATAGTGCAACCCTGGATAACGGTATTAGTACCTACTAGGTTTCCATTGGCCATTTCAATGTCATAGGTAGTATCTAGTGTAATTGGTAGGATATTAAGCATAGAAGCAAGAGATATGGATACAAAACTTTTATCGGCTCCTGAATCAAATAATACTCTAGCTAGATGTTGGTTTAGAAAGAACGTACCCGTGACTACGTTCGGATCTTGGTGAGCGTTCTTGTCTCTCAGCAAGTATGCTCTTCCGTGGGCATTGTTGTTTGCTCTTGAGCACTGACTTTTGTAGTGCCCTTTCTCTCCGCAGGCATGACAAGTTACGAATACTGGTTGTAGGTTGCTTCCAGTGGCTGGCCCTTTGTTTTTGCAGTTCCTGGTCTGATGACCCACCTTGTTGCAAGTCTGACACTTGACAGTGCAAGGTCCTGTGTGATGCAGGGTGCATTTCTTACACAGGGGAAGGCTTCCAGTATACCTACTATTTTCAGTTGGGGTGACAACATAAGCCCTGACGGTTTCTTGCCTTTTATTCTGTTGTTGTTGGTGATCATTGTTGCGGTTGCTATTGTTGTTACGGTTATTCTGGTAGTTGTTGTTGTTGGTGAAGGTTCTTCTATCATCAAACTTTCATTTGTGATCATTGGTTCCTTGCACAGAATTGTGCTTTGTTACTTGATCCATTAACCTCTGGGTTATGGTAATGGCTTCCTCCAAAGTTTGAGGCTTTGAAGCGGTAACATTTCCTTCAATACTTCTGGGTAATCCCCCGATGAAGACTTCCATAAGTTTCTTAGAATTTGGCACCATAGTTGGGCATAAAACTGCCAATTCCTGGAATCTTCTAATGTAAGTCTTGAGATCATTCCCTTTTACAGTCAGATTGTAAAATTCATCTTCTATTTTCTTGATCTCAGTTCGGGGACAATACTTCTTTATTAAGAGCTGCTTAAATTCGGACCAGGTGATCTTGTAAGCTTCCTCTATTCCAATAGGCTGGGCGAATGAATTCCACCAGGATAAAGCTTCCTCGGTTAGAGTACCAGTAGCAAATTTCACTTTGCAGTCCTCGGTACAGTTGCTACGGGAAAATACCGATTCAGTTCGTTCAAACCAGCGGATGAGGCCAACAGCGCCTTCCGTACCTTTGAAATTGAAAGGTTGGCAGCTCATAAACTCTTTGTAGCTACATTTTCTTGCTACAGGAGTTTCTCTTGGTCCGGTGTTCCTATTGGTATTGTCAGTATTTGCCATGGTAGCAGCTTGTGCTTCCAGAGCTGCGACAACACTATCAGCAACTAGTTTCCTGATGGCGGCCTGAGTCATGGTTGGTGCTGCAGATGTTGATGTCCTCTTGGGAGCCATTCTATCAACATTTACAAGACAACACAAAATAAGAATAATATCATAAGTCATTTGTACAATGTATGGAAATTTTGACAATGACTTATTTGATAAAAGTTCTAACAAAGAAATACACATTGTTTGATATTACGTTGCAGGATATAACTGAAATTTTTTGGAATTGACACTCTAACAAGCATCTAACTCATTAAGTTTCTCGGGGACTGGTTCACTTTCCAATGGTTTTAGTATGATACCGCGACCACTTAGATAACTCATTATGGATCATACCGTACATGAGTAATCGTAATACAGGACATGGGATAGATAATCATAATAAACATAAATCGATATCATAAAATAGCGAGGTATAATGGAATCACCACTGTATTAGTCATAAACAACTTGTCTACATATTTTACATAGTAAAAATTTGACAAGTGTCATTATTTATGCCACACATCTAGTGGTTGGATTCTAACAAAAGTTGTAAATGATAAGGATCTAGTCTAGTAGTCTGATGGTGGTGGTCCTCCTTTGTGGTTCTTGAGCTTATGGATCTTGTTCAGAAGATTCTTCATATCTGATCGGTGTTCGAAAATAGAATATCCTCGTTATGAGTATTCCCAGAGTATAAGTCCTAACGCGAGCAGAACAATCTCGTCATAATCGCCTTATTTTGCTCTCTCTGAAATTTCAAGAATAATCTGAGTGCGGGACTTCTTGGAAGTTTCAGGGTTTCTAGTTGGTCAAAATCTTGCTGTATGATTACTCGACCATTACCAAGACCTTTTATCTTATCTTCCATGTGCTCAATGCGCTCAAGAGGGAGCTCATCTAAGTGATTCAAAATAGTCTCGATTTGTTCCTCATGACGTTCCAGATGTATCTTATGAGAACTTTCTCCAATCTTAAATACCTGAGGTGGGGTAGAGAAATCAGTAGAGGAAGGTGATAGGAAACAGGCTCGTTTCTGAGGTGTTAAAATCTCTTCAGGAAGAAAGAAATCTTAGGGATCAAACAGTGGTAACACTGGAGATGGAGGCAAAACAGTTAGTGGAGAAATAGGAGCTTGTGGCAGAGGAATAGGCAATTCATTACCAGTAGCATTATATGCTTGCATGACCTTCATATACGGATCATCGTAGAAAGGTGAGATAGCTAGTGAGGCCAAAAGATACTTAGATAAATCATCTTGAAAAGATCAGTGATAGGTGTTTTCTGTGAGCTGGGAATAGTCGGGTGAAGCCGGGATATATTCAGGAATGTTTGTAGAGGAAAATGCAACCTGAAGATCAAAATCAGATGTGACGATAATAGGGTAGATATAGTCGGAAGTGTTTGAAGACATATTTCTATAACAACCCAGTGGAAATAACATAAGTTTGTGGAAAATAACATAAGTTATTTATATAATAGTTATGTATCTTCACATACTATTCAGGAATGTAGTGGCACAGAGGACTTTCTTGGATGGAAAATAGTTATAGTTTAGGTTTTAACCTTGTTCTCTATAACCGCGGCTCTTGATACCAATCTGTAACACCCCCTTATTTGACATATAGCAGCGGAAGCTAATTTAGGGTATTACTTCATGAACCAACTGTCATAATCATAGAAAACGACTCAAAAGAGACGTTTTGGAAAATTTAGTTCTCATTCAATATTATATTAGAGTTATACAAAAGAGGTCCCAAAGTACATTGAAAACATAAAGTTTGAATGATAACAAGTTTGGACGTCCTCAAGTCAAATGCCACTCCGTGCCATAGTTGCTCAATTACCTGAGATAAACATGCTAAAAGGATCAACACAAAGGTTGAGTGAAATTCACAATGTTTGCAATGTAATAGCTGAATACAAGTCATCATAAGTGGTAATAATTGCAACGAATACAATTATCATGGAAAACAGTATTATTGCCCTAAGCTCATGCAACCAAACATTAACATCCGAAGTCAATTTAACGTCTTGAAGGAACAATTGTCCTTAAGGAAAGGTAACTTGCTAAAGTTACATATTGTTCTCAAATATAGTGCGTTTGGTTACCCCATGTACGGGTACACCAACGAGAGTCGTCACCCCCAATAGATCTATCCACAATATTCACGTTCATTCGCAATTGACCAATGGTTCATGATTAAGAAATATTGGCAGTGAAGGCAAACTTAGGCAATAATATATCAAGATAGCATATAGTTGGAAAAATACTTGTATTCATGGTTTATAGCATGTATCTCCCCATGAAGATTGGAAAACATGTAAAGGTGGGACTATGAACTCACCTTGATAAGGTAGTTGATTTATTTGAAATTGAATTCAAATGGAAGTAAACAGCCTCGTCACGTAACCTGGGGTAATATGTCAAGTCTTAGTTCGAGTGTTTATATTTCAAACTTTATTTTATAAAGTTTAATGTAAATATTCATTTGGTTTATTAGTTCGTGAAAACATCGTATCACTGTTCGGGCTATCATAATCTAGAGGTCATGTAGTAAACGTTTGAGGAGCTAGGACACTTTAAATCGTAAATCCAGCAACTCGTCAAAACGTCTACCCAAATGAAACCCCTCACATGAAACGCCCTAGTAACGTGATACGTTATAGATTAAAGATAAGATTTTATCATTTTAAGTTTCTTCAAAAGCTAGTGGATGATAAATTATGTTATATTTATAAATAAATAGTTTTACTAGTGTATTCGATCGAACAATATAAACGACAAATATGTCGGGTTTTAAAATCGAGTCTTATAATATTTAAATATATTTTTATAATTAATATAAAAATATTACATTTTATACCCTTGAGAATATAAAAATGACAATATATACCCTTGGTATATATTAATTTACAATTTTAACCTTTTACTTTATATCTTTAAACATTTAAACCCTTAACTTTAGAGTATGGCAAAACAAACCCCTGAAGTTTAACTTTAGGATAATTACATTTTTGGCCCAAAAGTTATAAAGTTTCATAATTTACAATATATACCCCTTTGCATGAAATGTTTTGCGTTTTTAGTCCAAATTCCATAATTTTTGTATTTTTGATCTTGAAATCAAATTTGCAGGTTATAGCTTATTACTATAAGCTAAAATAAGTAACTTTTACGAGCTTAAAGCTTATGAAAAGAGCTTATTAGCTTAAAAATCCAAAACGGGTTCGTTTGGTTTAAAAAGATTAACCCGATGGGTTTAAGGTTTTAAGATTAGTTTTCAAGCTTATAGAAATGACAAATGAGCTTATTGAAATAGCTTATAAGACCAGCTTATGGCTTTTAGCTTATACAAAAATGGCTTATTAGTGTTTTAAGCATGCGTTTGGTTTAGGAAAACCAAACGCGTGTCTTTGTGATTCAAGAACTTTATACAAGGAGCTTATACATGATCTAATAGGGCTTATGAAAGTTCTAAAACAAGGCAAGAGCTTATAGAACAAGTAGAAGACTTACAAACTTGAAAACGGGTCGAAAATAAGGGTTTTGGTTCGAATGACTTGGAGACGAGTTCTAAGGCTTCTTCTTCTTAATCCTTGGCTTCTAATCTGATCTAAGGACTTCACTTCTCTTCTAGAACATGGCTTGGATACAACTTGAGGTAGTATAGAGTTTTAGTGAATGAATTTTTGAGGGTGTGGTGGTCTTGGCTTTATATAGGGTCGAAACCCTTGGTGCCCAAGTTCTATGCTTGGAGTGGTGGCCAAGGGTTGTAGAGTAGTGACTATTGAAGGCTAGTGATGAGTAAGGACTAGATATGCAAGGTGGTAGAATATGGTGAAGGGTTTGACTATCTATGGTGGTGACGAGTTAAACTTGGTGGCCAAGGATGGTGATGGAGGTGCTTGGGTGGCTGCTAGGTGACGTGGTGGTGAAGGTGGTGGTGAGGTCATGGTGCTTGAGGTGCTAGTTAGGTTAGTTTTAGGTTTTAATTTTAGTAATTTTCGAATTTAGGTTATTTTAAGGTTAGGTTTTCGTCTAGGTTTAGGGTTTTAGATTAAGGTTTTAGGACGAATTAGAGTTTATGTTTAGGGTTTAGATGTTGTGCATTGAGTGTTGTGTCTTGTGCTAAAGTGGTGGTAAGAAACTAAAATGATTTAGGAGGGAAATGAGCTTATTTTGAATATCATGCATGGGTGGCTTATACATTGGGCTTTAGAAGGCTGTACTAGGGTTTTGGAGGGAAAAGATATTCAAATGTTGTGCTATGATACTTGTACACATGCCTTGAACATTTGTACACTTGTTTTAACATGAAATTAGGGTTTTTGGAATAAACGTTAACGTATAATGCTTGTTTTGAAATAACGTTGTAAATGGTACGTTAAATGGATAACGTATTTGGTAAAAAATGATATTAGAACATAGAATTGACATATTAGGACGTTTATTTGATATAAACGTAGATATAGTTGGCATTGGTTGTTGCGTGAGCTCGTTTAGTTTGATTATGTAAGTTACGTTACATAATGGGTGGAATAAAGCAAAAATATTCCCGTGAAAATGGTTGTACTTAATTTAATAAGTAGATATTACATTGATGAAAATTGAATCTAATTTAATAGATGGATAATTACATTGATGAAAATTGTGGGTTGTTATAGTCTCCCAACCTTAAAAGAAATCTCGTCCCGAGATTTTGTTTGATGCCGGAGTGATGTTTGAAAACAGATTTGGATACTTGGCACGAATTTGATCTTCGCGTTCCCACGTAAATTCTGGTCCTCTTTTAGAGTTCCATCTTACTTTAACTATAGGAATACGACTCTGTCTCAGTTGCTTGACTTCTTGATCCATAATTTCCACTGGTTCTTCTACAAAATTGAGTTTGTCATCGAGCCGAAGCTCTTTCGTTGGAATGATGAGGGATTCGTCGGATAGGCATTTCTTTAAATTAGAAATGTGGAAAGTACTGTGGACATTACTGAGTTCTTTAGGAAGCTCAAGTTTATATGCCACTGGGCCGACCCTGTCAAGGATCTTAAATGGTCCAATGTACCGGGGGTTAAGCTTTCCTCGCTTTCCGAATCGGATGACACCTTTTTGAGGTGACACTTTTAACATAACACGATCTCCAACTTGGAATTCTAAAGGCTTTTGCCTTACATTGGCGTAACTTCTTTGCCGACCTCTTGCAGCTTGCAAGCGTTGTCGAATTTGTACTATCTTTTTGGTGGTTTCATGGATTATCTCTGGTCCTGTAAGTTGAACATCTCCAACTTCGGTCCGGCAGACAGGTGATCTGCACTTTTGACCATAAAGTGCCTCGAATGGTGCTGCCTTAATACTGGCATGGTAACTGTTATTGTAGGAAAATTCTACCAGTGGTAAATGTTTCTCCCATCCTTTTCTAAAATCTATAACACATGCTCGAAGCATGTCTTCGAGTGTTTGGATGGTTCTTTCACTTTGTCCATCTGTTTCGGGATGATATGCCATACTCATGTCTAATTGAGTACCCAAAGCATCTGCATTAACTGCCAGAATCTAGATGTGAAATGACTGTCACGATCCGAGATGATGGATATCGGCACTTCATGCCGTGAAACTATTTCCTTTATATACAACCTTGTAAGGGTTTCCATACTATCTGTTTCTCTGGTATGGGGGGGGGGGGGGGGGGGGGGGGGGGGGGGGGAGGGGGGGGGGTGGGGGGGTGGGGGGGGGGGGGGGGGGGGGGGGGGGGGGGGGGGGGGGGGGGGGGGGGGGGTGGGGGGGGGGGGGGGGGGGGGGAGGGGATGAAATGTGCTGATTTGGTAAGACGGTCTACAATGACCTAAATTGTGTCATGTTCGTTTGATGTTTTGGGTAGTTTTGTAAAGAAGTCCATCGTTATTCTTTCCCATTTCCATGTAGGAATCTCTGGTTGTATCAGTAATCCGGATGGCTTCTAATATTCTGCTTTAACTCTAGAGCATGTCAAACACTTACCGACATATTCAGCGATGATTGCCTTTATGTTAGGCCACCAATAAAGTTTCTTTAGATCCTGATACATCTTGTCAGAACCTGGGTGGATGGAATACTTTGATTTATGGGATTCATGCATGATTAAGTCCCTTAGATTACCAAAAAGTGGTAACCAACTCCGATTCTTGATACATCGGGTTCCATCAGGACGTACTTCAAATGCTTTGTCCATTCCTCGTAGGTTCTCAGCTTTGATGTTCTCTTCTTTGATTGCCTCAATTTGGGCTTCGAGAATTTGTGATGGTAATTTTGGGTAAAGAGTCATAACTAATGCTCTAACTCGGAGTGGTTTGATTCGTTCCTTCCGGCTTAAGGCATCTGCTACAACATTTGCCTTTCCAAGATGGTAGTGAATCTCACAATCGTAATCTGCAAGCAATTCTACCCAACGACGTTGTCTCATGTTCAACTCTTTCTGATCAAGGATATGCTCAAGACTTTTATGATCAGTGAACAGCAGCACCTTTGTTGCCTTACCGAATAGTGTCTCCAAATTTTAAGAGCGAACACTACTGCTCCTAATTCGAGGTCGTGTGTGGGTATAGTTCTCTCTTGAGGCTTGAGTTTTTCGGGATTGCATAGGCAATAAACTTTTCTCTTTTGCATTAACACTGCTTCCAGCCTGATGGGATGCATCACAGTAAATGACAAAGTCATCATTTCCTTCGTGTAATGCTAAGATTGGAGCTTCACAAAGTTTCTGTTTTAGCAATTGGAAAGCTGACTCTTTGTTTTCTCCCCAGATATACTTCTTGTTTTTCTGGGTAATCAGTCAAGACTTTGCGATCTTTGAAAATCTTTGAATAATATCTCTGATAGTAAACCGGCAAAGTCCAAGATTGGCGGTACTTCTGTGGGTGTGGTAGGAGATGCCCAAGTCTTAAATGCTTCAATCTTGGCGGGGTCAACGTGAATTCCTTGACTATCAATTATGTGCCCTAGAAATTGCACGATACTGATCCAGAAATCACATTTGGAAAACTTAGCATATAATTTCTCCTTTTTGAGTAATTCCAAGATTATTCTCAGGTGATCTGCCTGTTCTTCTTTGTTACGGGAGTAGATAAGAATATCATCAATGAATACTATTACAAATTTATCCAAGTATGGTTTACACACACGGTTCATGAGATCCATGAACACAGCAGGTGCGTTAGTTAAACCAAATGGCATCACTTGGAATTCATAGTGTCCGTACCGCGTTCTGAAAGCAGTCTTGGGAATATCTTCATCCCTGACTCTCAGTTGGTGATATCCTGATCTCAAGTCAATCTTTGAGTAAACACTCGAACCTTGAAGTTGGTCGAATAAATCATCGATCCTGGGTAATGGGTAACGATTCTTTATGGTGAGTTTATTCAGCTCCCGATAATCGATACACATTCTGAAAGATCCGTCTTTCTTTTTAACAAATAAGACAGGAGCTCCCCAAGGCGAAGTACTTGGTCGGATAAAACCTCGGTCTGCTAACTCTTGTAGTTGGTTAGATAGTTCCTGCATTTCTGAAGGAGCTAATCTGTAAGGTGCTCGGGCTACTGGTGCCGCTCCTGGAATTAAATCAATTTGGAATTCTACTTGGCGAACTGGAGGAAGGCCAGGTAGATTTTCAGGAAAGACTTCCGAAAATTCTCTGACTACTGGTATATCTTCTAGTCGTTTTTCGTCTGACTTCTTCTCCATTACTTGAGCTACAAAAATTTTTGACATCCCTGGATAAACCTTCGGTTTTATAATGATAGAAGCTTAGTCAGGGTTTTACTTCGATCACCTCGTATGATCAAGTTTCACGTCGATTAGTATTGGATAACCAATCCATACCACTGACACGTCGAACTACCGAGTTTTTAATCGGCATAAGATCAATTTCGAAAGGTTAGTATAAACAAGATCAGGGTGCAACCCTTGTGGGGGGGGGGGGGGGGCGGGAATTTTGAAAGGGGAATAACGGTTTTAATGCCTACTAGGTTTTGCCATCGGGCCATTTCAATGTCTTAGATAGTATCTAGCGTAATTGTTGAGGATATTAAGCAATAGAATCAATGAGATATGGATACAAAACTTTTATCGGCTCCTGAATCAAATAATACTCTAGCTAGATGTTGGTTTAGAAGGAACGTACCCGTGACTACGTTCGGGTCTTGGTGAGCGTTCTTGTCCCTCAGCAAGTATGCTCTTCCATGGGCACTGTTGTTTGTTTTTGGGCACTGTTGTTTGTAATGCCCTTTCTCTCCACAGGCATGACAAGTTACTGACACTGGTTGCAGGTTGCTTCTAGTGGCTGGCCCTTTGTTTCTGTAGTTCCTGGTCAGATGACCCACCTTGTTGCAAGTCTGACACTTGACAGTGCAAGGTCCTGTATGACGCAGAGTGCATTTCTTACACATGGGAAGGCTTCCAATATACCTACCATTTTCAGTTGGGGCGGCAGCATAAGCCCTGATAGTTTCTTGCCTTCTATTCTGTTGTTGTTGGTGATCATTGTTGCGGTTGTTATTGTTGTTACGATTGTTTTGGTATTTGTTGTTGGTGAAGGTTCTTCTATCATCAAACTTTCGTTTGTGATCATTGGTTCCTTGCACAGAATTGTGCTTTATTACCTGATCCATTAACCTCTGGGTTATGGTAATGGATTCTTCCAAAGTTTGAGGCTTTGAGGCGGTAACATTCCCTTCAATACTTCTGGGTAATCCCCCGATGAAGACTTCCATGAGTTTCTCAGAATTTGGCACCATAGTTGGGCATAAAACTGCCAATTCCTGGAATCTTCTAATGTAAGTCTTGAGATCATTTCCTTTTACAGTCAGATTGTAAAATTCATCTTCCATTTTCTTGATCTCAGTTCGGGGACAATACTTCTTTATTAGGAGATTTTTAAATTCGGATCAGGTAATCATGTAGGCTTCCTCTATTCCAATAGGCTGGGCGAATGAATTCCACAAGGACAAAGCTTCTTCAGTTAGAGTACCAGTAGCAAATTTCACTTTGCAGTCTTCGGTACAGTTGCTACGGAGAAATACCGATTCAGTTCGTTCAAACCAACAGATGAGGCCAACAGCGCCTTCCCTACCTTTGAAATTGAAAGGTTGGCAGCTCATAAACTCTTTGTAGCTACATTTTCTTGCTACATGAGTTTCATTTTGTCCGGTGTTCCTATTGGTATTGTCATCATTTGCCATGGTAGCAGCTTGTGCTTCCAGAGCTGCGGCAACACTATCAGCAACTAGTTTCCTAATGGCAGCCTGAGACATGGCTGGTGCTGCAGATATTAGTGTCCTCTTGGGAGCCATTCTATCAACATTTACAAGACAACACAAAATAAGAATCATATCATTGTATGGATTCTTATTTGGTATAAGTTCTAACAAAGAAATATACATTCTTTGATATTACATTGCAGGATATAACGAATTTTTTTGGAATGGACACTCTAACAAGCATCTAACTCATTAGGTTTCTCGAGGACTGGTTCACTTTCCAGTGGTTTTGGTATGATCCATAACGATTTATCTAACTCTGCAAAGATAGACTCATCTGGAAGTCTTCGATTCTAAAAACAATTTATGCTCAATGTTTTGATCATTATTCATATCCGGATATAAAGGTTCAAGAGAACCTGGTGGTGAGAACCATAGTAATCCCGAATACATCAGGGTATGAGTACTCGTAATACAGGAAATAGGATAGACAACCATGACATACATAAATCGTTATCATGAAACAGCGAAGTATAATAGAATCACCACTATATTAAGTCATAAACAACTTGTCTACATATTTTACGTAGTCAAAATTTGACAAGTTTCATTATTTATGCCACACATCCAGTGGTTGGACTCTAAACAAAAGCTGTAAATGATAAGGATCTAGTCTAGTAGTTTGGTGGTCCTCCCTTGTGGTTCTTGAGTTCATGGATCTTGTCCAGAAGACTCTTCATATCTGATCGGTGGCGAACCTGGATATCCTCGATAAGTATCTCTAGAGTAGAAGTCCTGACGCGAGTAAGAACAATCTCGTCGTCATGCCTTATTTGCTCTTTCTGAAATCCAGAAATCTGGGTATGGGCTTCTTGAAGTTCGGTTTCGAGTTGGTCAAAATCTTGTTGTATGATGACTCGACCATTACCAAGACCTTCTATCTTATCTTCCATGTGCTCAATGCGCTCAAGAGGGAGCTCATCTAAGTGATTTAAAATAGTCTCGACCTATTCCTCATGACACTCCAAACTCGTCTTATGAGAACTTTCTACAATCTCAAATACTTGAGGTGGGGTAGAGAAATCAGAGGAGGATGATAAGAAACGGGCTCATTTATGAGGTGGTAAAATCTCTTCAGGAAGAAAGAAATCTTAGGGATCAAACATTGGTGATGGTGGCAAAATAGTTGGTGGAGCAATAGGAGCTCGTGGTGGTGGAATAGGTAATTCATTATTAGTAGCATCATATGCTTGTATGACTTTCATATACGGATCATCGTGGAAAGGTGAGATGGCTAGTGAGGCCAAAAGATACTTAGATAAATCATCTGAAGGATTAGGAGAGGTGTTTCCCGGTGAGGCTGGGAAATAGTCCGGTGAGGCCGGAGTATAGTCAGGAGAGTGTGTAGATGAAAAAGCATCCTCAATATCGGAATCAGATGGGATGATAATAGGGTAGTTGGATGTAGACATAACTGTGTAACAACCCAGTGGAAATAACATAAGTTATTTATATAATAGTTATGTATCTTTACATACTATTTAGGAAATGCAGTGGCACGGAGGACTTTCTTAGATGGAAAATGGTTATAGTTTAGGTTTTAACCTTGTTCTCTATAACTGAGGCTCTTGATACCAATCTGTAACACCCTCTTATTTGACATAAAGCAGCGGAAGGTAAATTGGGGTATTACTTCATGAATCAACAGTCATAATCATAGAAAACGACTCAAAAAAGACTGATATGTGCTAAAACACACATCATTTATACCCCAAAAAATGCTAATAAACGGACTAAAACACTAAAATATGGATAAATATGTTGCAAATATGTTTGTATTGTGTTTTTATGTCTTACAGGTACAAAGGATTGAATTCAAAGCAAAAGTGGTAATTTTTGGGTGACTTTCGACGACGTTTTTACGTTTATCGAGGTTCAAACAAAGTCGTTAATATTCCTCGATCACACCATTGGAAAGAGCACGAAATTACGAGTCCAACAGTACCGGCCTTTCATATGTGAACCTTTTTATTTTGACCATTTTTCATCCCTGTTTGAACCTTTAGTAATAATAAACCTGGTCCATATTAATTAAGGGTTATATAATAAAATTGGTATATAATAATTAGAACCATGCTCTAGCCCAACGGTTAGAGTCATTGGCTTCTACCTCAAGGTCCCTGGTTCGATTCCGGGTAAGGCCTTGGGTGAGGTTTATTCATAGGGTGCCACGTGTCGACCCGACCCGGCCCATGAACCGAACCGACCCGGCCCATGACCCGATCCAGACCCGGCCCATTACCCGACCTAGACCCGACCTGACCCGACCCAAGACCCGACCTGACCCGGCCCATGACCCGGTTGGCCGCCACCGTTGACCGGTGGTCCGGCGGTGGTCAACGGTGGTCCGCCACCGTTGACCGGTGGTTGACCGGTGGTCAACGGTGGTCCGCCACCGTTGACCGCCGATCGTTACGTTGACTGCCACCGTTAACCGATGGTCCGGCGGTGGTCAACGGTGGTCCGCCACCGTTGACCGTCGTTGACCGCCGGTCGTTACGTTGACTGCCGCCGTTGACCGATGGTCCGGCGGTGGTTGACCGGCGTTGACCGGTCATTGGCTTGCCACGTGGATGCCACGTGGCGTGCCACGTCATGGCAGCTGGCCAATCAGAGGCTGCCACGTGGCACTCCTAATGATTGGTATGAGGTACTGTGCAGGTGTACGAGGTTGTCAGTACGAGGAATGATCCAGAAGCACACGTGGCATTATGGGATTGGTGGATCTAGTAATAAACGCGTCAGGTGGTACAAGGTTCCAGAAATCATTAGCTGGCATGTAAAATGACTAAAATACCCTTAGATCTTGGGTTGTGATTGGTTGGTGCCCTGAAATGACGAATTTTCCCCTCCCACGTCTTGGCTATAAATCAACAGACGCGGTGCTCATTGAGGGGGAGAGATATAAGTTTATTTTTCATAGTAGTGTAGGTTAGTTTTAGGAGTAGTGTAGTATAATTTTTAGCTTATTGTAAAAGCTTTTATAGCTTATTTAGCTTATTGTAATCAAGATTTTGAGCTTATTAATGAAGATGTTTAAGGTTGGTTTTTATTTAATGCTTATTATTTCTTGATGCTTATTTTCTTTTTATGCTTATTCTTCTACTCTTTCTCTTCTTTTGCTTATTTCCAAATAAGCTCATGCTTATAGCTTATTTTTGGATCCGATCTCTTAAGCTTATATTCTAATAAGCTTCTTTAATAGCTTATTTAGACTAGCTTATTTTATATTGTTTTTGATTTAGAGCTTTTCGAGTGAGCTTATTTTAGCTTATTTTCGAGTGCTTATTTTTCTAGCTTATTGTTTTTAGATCTAATCCTTAAATATACCCGTCTCTTGTTCACTTGATTGAACACCTTGGTTTCGGGTGGATTAGATCTAAAAATAATAGATCTTATATTTAGATGAATTAGCGGCAAACACCGAGGACTCAAGGTTTTTCTAATCAAAGTACAACAGGACTGAGGTCAATGGTAACAGTCGCTAGCTGGCAGCAGGAATGATGGAACAGAGGCCTGGCCAAAAGTAATCTCAACCTAGCTTCCGTATTATTTTAGCAACCAGAGATGGTGAGACAAGAATCTTGAAGAAAATTTCGTACTCTGTGTGGAAGAACTTTACAGTTCGGAAGGTTAAGCCCAGTTATGGAATCAATATGATCTCCCCCCTCGCGCTCTGGCGTAGCGGACACGAAAGATGTGACAAAGGGTAAAGCCGGAATAGGCTCACCCCTAACCTCAGCATTCAATACGGCCCCGGCTAACAACATCTGAACCGTGGACCTAGACTTGCCAGAAACAGAAGGCCCACCCGGGGTCTCATAATCCTCCCTTAACTTCTTAGGAGGATGAGAAGGCCCACCAGTTCAACAACAACGGTTTTTCTTTCCTGTGACGCCTTGGCTGTAACGGAACAACTTCCTCAGAAATAGTGTCAGCAGCCGTAGCAACCGGCTAAACATTAGTATCTTGCCCATCTCTACCACCAGCGGAATCCCCTTGCTCCATCTGAGTACCACTCCCCCCTCATCAAATAGTTTATCAACACTAGCAGCCAGCTCACTCTCACATGTCCAGGGCGCATTCCGGAGTAAAGGAACAGTGTGACAACAGTTACCTTAACATCCGTGCGCTCAAATTCCATGTCGCTCCCGCTCAACAACCTTAACCTTAGTAGGATCCGGAGTGTGAATAAAAGCAAAGATATCCATATCTACAAAACGAAGCACAGTTAGAAAAAAAATAAGAGAGCAAGCTGAAAAACATATAACGTACACACAAAAGAAGACACTCACCCTCTCCGTCTTTCTCTCTGTCCTCAAATGAGGGATAGTTTCCCCTCTCCAGAGTGTAATGGCGGCTGTCAAGCTCGAATCCACGTTCAAAAGAATTCCCTCAGGAACTTCCAGATTGGAAGGGATGTTCCATAACAAGAATAGCTTAATCTTGAGCGTTTAAATCAGGCTAGCCTTCAGGAGAGGATTACCTAGCCACGTCTTGAACTGTCTTTTTGCCCGGATATAAGAGCGAGGGCAAAGCAATATTCAATAACACCAGAGAAAAATGGTCATTCCATATTTTTTGCGAGAAAGTCAGATTGCTTCGTATACATACAGGGACTTTCTTAGAATGTTTAACGAAGGACATCCACCCATTCTTCTTAGAATTGACATAAAAACAACGGAACAAACCGACAGTTGGCTTAATTCCGCAAACACGGCATAAGATTTCAAAGTGAGAAACCTTGGTCGCTCCAATAACGGAAAGTTGGGATATGTTGATACGGACTAAATAAATTAGTACCTAAGTATTCACAATGGAAAGGTGTGACAAGGCAATCTCTAAATTTGTCAAGACAAAATACCTATTGTATATAGGCAGAATCTTCCCCGGAGGTTTTCATGCATTGTGCTATCCCGATCGGGGAGGATTGGGTGAACCTCCTGGGTAATATGGAATTTTTCACAAAAAAGCCAAACGCTCTTTGAGAAAAAACACATTTAATGTCTGTAATAGTACTCATGACAAAGAGAAAGGTTCAAAAACTTAACCTGCTAAAAGTTCTTCGAAACACGATAAACACAGATGATTATAAAGCTTGAAAGTTTTTAACAATGGCAAAGATAGTGGAAAAAGTAGAAAAGATACAGTGAAAAATGGATCGAGTATTAATACTCTCTTGAATAGTAAATTGAAGTGTTGTTAGATGCTTTAACACGTGGCATGAACTCATGGTCAGAACGACACAGGATTAAAGATAGAAAGTAGTGATGATAGTTAAGAAGTTGGACTAACTGGTCAAATTAGTCAGAAGATGAAAGGCCACAAACAGACCACGTCAACCACACGTTCATCTACCAATACATGTAATGGTCACGGAAGCATAGACGACCACAGAAGACAAAGAGAGCACGATAATGTAACAGAACCTGAGTCCAGCAATACCTACCGCACGCAACAACATCGCACGCAATAGACATACTGGACTGGGGGGACTTGATGACGTATAATAGGTTTACCAGGCCTCTGGGCCTGAACCATATTATCATAATGGGCCCCAGGCCCAACCAAGAAAATAGAAGCAACTAAAATATGATGGGTCGGAACTAAGCCCAATCCCGCACTGGCACGGCCTGAAAGAAGCGAGGCGGATGTGACAAACCCTCCGCGAACCAAGAAACGTCCGCAGAATGGAATTAGCGTCCGCTAGACACGATTTATTGCAGGCCCTTGCCAGACAATGGATCCACTTCGGCTCACTAACAGAAATAAGTGAAATACTAGGAAAACCTAATATTTGGCTCACCTATAAATAGGTGTACCCTGACACCCCACAAGGTACGATTTTCTGACCACATTTTACACACATACACTCTGACATTCCCTGACAAAAACATGAATACTTACTCTCACGCCGGAGTCTAATCATGGGGTCCGTCCCCACGGTAAGACTAACGGTCTACTTTTATTTGTGAAGGAAACTATCCAAATCACTTGATTTAGTACAAGATCCAACCCATTTACAGCTAGCTGGCCTGACCCAACAAGCGATCCAGGTCGAATTCAAACCCGTAACACAAATTGTACTAACAAAGGTCATGTACCAAGGCCATCTCTGAACTTATGAAATTTTCGAAGGTCACGTATCAACTATAACAAGTGTATGTGTGATTGTTACACTATACAAAATGAGATAGTTAGTTTGTAACGTAAATATGCACGTACATTTACACAACCTACATGTAGGGGTGTCTAAAAAACCTGATCTGACTCGAAACCGAACTCGATTAAGTCTATTCGGGTCGGGTTACTGAAGTCAATTTTTTCGGGTTATTCGGGTCAACCCGAGTAATCCAAATACTAAATAGGCTCGATTATGGGGTTGAAATTTTTTGCTAACTCGGGTTTGGGTCGACCCGAATTAGGATCTTTTGTTTTTTTTAATATTAATTTTGTTATTAGAGTAAAGGAAAGAACTAACCCGAATCAGAGTAATCTGAATTTAGAATTGACCCACACCCAACCTGATTAACAATCCCACCTACGTGTTTACATAGGATTCATCATAAGGGGAGCCGAAGTGATGCAAAAAATCGAATAAAACGGCTAGATACAATTGGAAAGGGGCTATTTCTATGTTTGTCCCAAAAGATTTTGGTGTATGCACCTATTGCCCCAAAAAAAGTGTGTTCCTCAAATGCCTTAGAGCGACCGGAGCGACCGGGGCGACTAGAGCGACCCAATAAAATACTAATATTTGTACTTTTAAAGTACACTTTGTGTAAGTGTACTTTTCTAGGCATGTTTTTTTATAGTTGGAGCGACCCTGTATTAATACTTAGAGCGACTTTACTTTTTTTTACTTTTTACAACCCACTAACCATCATCTCCACACTCATCATCACCAATTTACCACCACCATCATCCCCAACCACCCTCCCCCTCCCCTCACTCAAATGCTCTTCCTCATCTAAAACCAAAAACCTATTCCCAGATGGTAGGTGAGACAACAACAAGCTTTCAAGTTCATTACTGCTACCTTTTTGGTAGGGTAGCACACGTTTAATAAATGGCATTTTAAACTTATTCATAGATAGTCTTCATATCATCTCTTTAATCTCATTTTCTCCCTCCCAGCTATCCTCCATAAATCTCTCGCCGGAATCCGCTCTCATCCCACCATATCACCGGAATCTTCTCCCCTCATTCAGGTTTATAGCGGTGCCCTTTTCTAGCTTATCAACCGTAATCGGTTTTCTCTCCCCCCACTCGGGTTCTGCCATCTGCCCCGTCCTCTGAAACATACCCCACCGGAAAAATACTCATCTTCCCCATCCTCTGAAACATACCCTACGCAAGCCACTACTTCTAGAAATACACTACGAATAGTTCGGGTTGCCGAAAACCTAATTGCTTATTGGGTCTACCATTTTCTTCTCGGAACACACGCGCAATGGTTGTGTTTAGTCGCCAGAAATCATGGTTGTGTTAGATCCGTTAACCATGGCTACGTTTGAGTTCTTGTGCGCCTTAGTCCCCAGAAACCATTGTTATGTTGGAACACTCACTTTGTTGCCAGAAACCATGGTTATGTCAGAAACCATGTACCAGATTATCACAGATCTGTCGATCTATTTATATATATGTTTATGGGTAAAACACACGGATTTCAATGTACCAATCTGTTCATATATATGTTTTCGGGTTGAAGATGATGGTGGTGGTGAATTGGTGATGATGGGAGTGGGTTGGAGATGATGGTTAGTGGGTTGGAAAAACTAAAAAAAAGTAAAGTCTCTCCGA
>BQNB010097321.1:0-13602 GCA_026074375.1 Tanacetum coccineum | reverse complement strand
GTGTAATCAAAAAGGGTTATGAGTATATATAATCTTTATAAAGTATACAAGATAATTGAATCCATGTGTGGATTAGATCATGCATATAGGAGCTGAGATCTTAAGTTTAATAACAATATTTTTTTAATTAAATAAAGATAACTCCCGAGAACACCTGACATCAAGTGGGAGCACTATGTTTTTCCTTAAAATTCATATGTTGTGTACAATATTGAAAGTATCATTCTATCTAAGCTAGATGTTAATCCCTGAGATTGGAATGAAACTTCACTTGGGAATTTAGGAAATAAAACAAATGACCTTGGAATGAATGTATAATGAAATAAACATATGCAAAAATTAAGTCTGACACAATGCAATACATCATTGAAGCAAGTCTTAAATGATATATTTCACTTGAGATAATTTAATACATGGATTGAAACCTTGTGTTTTTAACTAAGGATTCATCATGTATATATTATATGGTGTGTGAGACTGGTTGTTACTTTTGCACTAGAGCAAGATGAGCTAACTACAACAATATCTAATTAAGAGTGTTTAGATGATTGATAACAATTGTATCTAATTGAGAGTGATTTAGATAACTATTAAAACAAATGTTTATGAATTGTATAAGGCATAGTTTTGTTTGTGTACACACGATGCTAGATAATAATCAATCCTATTTAAAGTAGGATTTCATCATTTATGATAAATCCGCTAACTAGATATGCTCAACTAAGAGCATTGTTACAATACACATTAAAGAATGAGAATACTTTATATTTTTAGAAACTGTAAAGATGACTGTTTGAGATAGGTATGTTGTTGACTTCAAATACCTCATAATAGTATGCAAATATACATACGACACTCATCATAGCGTTCAAATTCTTCACAAATTTGTGAATTTGAAATAAGTATTTGGAAAGTTTACTCAGATAATTATTTAGATATCTTTTAAAGAAGTAGTTGAGAATGTTGGAAACATTGGACTTCAACTTGCTAATTACTTTCATGCATATATGTTTTAGTATTTGGATAATTAGGATGTAAGATAATTTTTACTTTCTGATGAATGAAGATACGTGGTATTTGTTATTCATACATATAATAATTGTTATCCTATATTTTCATGTTTAATCCTTAAGTGATTATATCATTCTAAATATGTCCATTGTCGGTTAACAATGTAGGAATATTGTTACAAAAGACAAATGTGAGTGCTGGTTATATTCTTTGAATTCATGGATGGTAACTCATATGTTATTCAAAAGGGATGCATATTGGACACCCCAACCTTTGAATTTTTACTTTTGGATCCTTAGTCATAAGTAAAATATCAAAAAATGGTTAGTTAAGTCATCCTTAGACTTGAGAATACAAACAAATTCTGGTATGTGTGGATATCACTTTTTAATTCTAAGTCAAACGCTAACCTAAAAATGTCAAAGTCAATACGCTGAACTCTAAAAATGGTGTTATAAAAGGCTATATTGTGGAAGGAGGTTTAAGACATATCATTCACACCACATGTATCAACAAAGAATCTGTTCCGTCCACATGAAGTGCAGTAAGGATAACACAAATAGGCGCCTCTCCGAAGTAATCAAATAATTATGGGGCCGAGACCCAAAATAATCCAGATGATGTCTTGATTCATTCGGTATAAGTAGAGCAACCCCCGTTATTAGACGATATAAGCACGCGTAAGTCTAAATTGGGGAATGTACTTTAGTAACTATCATGAAGTCAAACAGTCATAATCATAGAAAAATTTACTCAAAAGTAGAACTTTTATGGAATAATTTAATTAACATTCAATAAATAATATATCAGAGTTTATTATAACAAGAAGAGGGTCCAAAATACGTTGAAAACATAAAGGTTGAATGATAACAAGTTTTGGAACCGGTCCTCCAATCCAACTGCCACTTACGCGTGGCCATAGTTTTGGCTTAATAAACCAGCGATAACCAAGCCTAAAAGTGATCAAGAACACAAAGTGTTCGTGTGAAGGTTTTACAGATTTAGACAAGTTAATAGTTAAGACTACTAGAAAATAGTCAAACTATACACAAAGCAGAACTAATACACTAACAAGTAACAACTTATATATTAATTGCCCAAAAGCTCATTACATGCCGGAGCTCATTTAGGATAGTAATGCACAAGTTATTGCCTAAACTGGTGGCTGATGCCAAACAACTCGTGAGATCCACAAATTAAATGCGTCCACAAGGCCAAGGGTTATTGACCAAGAACCTAGACAAGGGAGTTCAGTCCCAATGGATCTCTCACTGCTAATTCACGCTTAACATCAACAAGTAACGATTCGGTTATAAGTAAATAAAAACGGTTCATGATAGTGTGGGGCCTTTATGGCACTGAAGGTACTTAGGCAATAATATAGTAGTATAGAATACATTGAAAATAACTAGTTCATTGTTTATAGGCATTTATCTCCCCACAATTATTTAGTAAAACATTGTAAAAGTGGGACTAGTTTAAGCTCACCTTGATAAGGTACTTGATTGATTTGAAATTTAATTTCAAATGAAAGTAAAACTAGCCCTCGTCCCGCTACTGTTTTGGGGTAATGATGTCATCGTCACGCTACTTGGGGTAATATGTCAAGTCTTAGTTTGATTGTTTATAATTCAAACTTTATTTCATAAAGTTTAACGTAAATGATTTTGGTTTATTAGTTTGTGAAAACATCGTATCACTGTTCTGGCTATCATAATCTAAAAGTCATGTAGTAAACGTTTGAGGAGCTAGGACACTTTAAATCATAAATCCAGCAACTCATCAAAATGTCTACCCAAATGAAATCCCCTCACATGAAATTCCCTAGTAACGTGATAAGTTATAGTTTAAATAATAAGATTTTATCTTTTTAAGTTTCGTCAAAAGCTAGTGAATGATAAATTATGTTAAATATATAACATAATTATTTTATAGTGTTTCGATCGACGAATGATAACAACAAATGTGTCAGGCTTTAATAAAACCGAGTCTTATAATATTTAAATATATTTTTATAATTAATATATAAATATTACATTTTATACCCTTAAGAATATGAAAATGACAATATATACCCTTGGTATATATATATTTACAAATTTAACCCTTTACTTTAAATCTTTAAACATTTAACTCCTTAACTTTAGAGTATGGCAAAACAAACCCCTGAAGTTAAACTTTAGGATCATTACATTTTTGGATCGAAAGTTATATAGTTTCTAAAATTACAATATATACCTTTATGCATGAAATGTTTTGCGTTTTTAGTCTAAATTCCATAATCTTTTTATTTTTTTATCTCAAAATCAAATTTTCTGCTTATGGCTTATTACTATAAGCTAAAATAAGTAAGTTTTACGAGCTTGTAGCTTATGAAAAGAGCTTATGAGCTAAAAAATCTAAAATAGGCATGTTTGGTTTAGAAACAATAACCCGATAGGTTAGAGCTTTTAGAGTTTGTTTTTAAGCTTATAAAAATGATAAGTTAGCTTATTAGAATGGCTTATAGGACCAGCTTATAGCTTTGAGCTTATTAGAGTTTACAAAATAGGTTTTTAGGGTCTTATAAGGTGCGTTTGTTTTAGGAAAAACAAACAAGTAGGTTTAGGATTTAGGGGCTTATTCCATAAGATTATAAGGATGAATAGGAGCTGATGTATAATCTAAAACAATACAAGAGCTTATTGAACAAGGTGAAGACTTACTAGAGCTTAAAATGGGTCAAAATTGCTTAGTACGATTCGAAAACTTGGAGATGAATTCAAGAACTTCTTTCTTTTTAAACCTTGGCTTTTACTTAGCTTATCCTTCCTTTCTTCTCTTCTATGGCTTGGTTAGATCATAGTTTTGAGGTAGCTTTGAGTTTAAATGGTGAGTTAAAGAAGTGTGTATGTATGCGTGTATATATAGGCTCAAAATTTAGGAGTAGTGGCCAAGTTTACATAGAGTAGGGACCAAGTTTAATTGGAGTGTGGGCCAAGGGTTTTTATTGGAGTCCCAAGTAGTGATAGTGGTGGGGTTAAGATGCTAGCTAGGTGGTGACTAAGGTGTTGGTGGTTGCTTGGTTGTGACAAGTAGGTGAAAGGAGGCTAGCAAGGTATGAATCATGTGGTGGATTAGCAAGGAGTAGGCATGTGGGAGAATCATGGAGGGTGGTATAAGCAAGATAGTAGTCAAGGTGGTGCATTATAGAGAAGGGTGGTTGCTAGGTCAGGTTTTAGTTTAAAACTAGTTTAAGGTGTACGGATTGTTTAGGGTTTTCGGGTTAGGGTTTTGGGTTTTAAGACGAGTAGGGGCTGAAAATGGAGGACAAAGGTTTTAAATGTGATGCTTAGGAAAGTTGTAAATCATGCCTAAAAGATGGTACGAAATGCCTTAAGATTTTGGAGGGAAATGGAGCTTATTTGAATGTTGTGCATTATTGGATTGTACTTTGAGCTTTAGAGAGTTGTACATTGATTTTGGAGGGAAAAGATATTCAAAAGTTATGCATTGTAACCTTGTACACATGCCTTAAAAGCTTATACCTTTGTTTTGTATGTAAACATTACATATAGTTAGGGTTTTGGTATAAACGTTAACGTTTAATATCTGTTCTATAATAACGTTTTGAAAAGTACCTTAAATAGATAACGTATGATAAAATGGAGTTTAAAACATATTGCTTGACATATTATAACGTTGATGAAATTGGCATACGGTAGGTTGCGTGAGCTCCTTTACTTAGTTATATAAGTTAACTTGCATAAATGAAGTCGGAAAAAAGCAAAATATTTCCATGAAAATGGTTGTACTTAATTTAATAAGTAGATATTACATTGAGGACAATTGTATCTAATTTAATAGATGGATAATTACATTGATGAAAATTGTGGGTTATTATAGTCTCCCAACCTTCCAACCTTAAAAGAAATCTCGTCCAAAGATTTAGTTGGATGTTGGAGTGATGTTTGAAAATAGATGTGGATACTTGGCACGAATTTGATCTTCGCGTTCCCCCGTAAATTCTGGTCCTCTTTAAGAGTTCCATCTTACTTTGACTATAGGGATGCAACTTTGTCTTAGTTGCTTGACTTCTTGATCCATGATTTCTTTTGGTTCTTCCACAAAGTTGAGTTTGTCATTGAGCTGAAGTTCCCTCATTGGAATGACGAGATATTCGTCGAATAGGCATTTCTTTAAATTAGAAACGTGAAAAGTATTGTGGACCTTACTGAGTTCTTCAGGAAGCTCAAGTTTGTATGCCACTGGACCAACCCTTTTAAGGATCTTAAATGGTCCAATGTACTCGCTTTCTGAATCGGATGACACCTTTCTAAGGTGACACTTTTAACATAACATGATCTCCAACTTGGAATTCCAAAGGCTTTCCCCTTAAGTTGGCGTAACTCTTTTGCCGATCTCTTGCAGCTTGTAAGCATTGTCGAATATGCACTATCTTTTTGGTGGTTTCATGGATTATCTCTGATCCCGTGAGTTGAACATCTCTAACTTTGGCCCAACAGACAGGTGATCGACACTTTTGACCATAAAGTGTCTCAAATGTCGCTGCCTTAATACTGGCATAGTAACTATTATTGTAAGAAAATTCTACCAATGGTAAGAGTCTTTCCTATCCTTTTCTAAAATCTATGACACAGGCTCGAAGCATATCTTTGAGTGTTTAGATGGTTCTTTTACTTTGTCTATCGGTTTCGGGATGATATGCCATACTCATGTCTAATTGAGTACCCAAAGCATTCTGCATTGACTGCTAGAATCTGGATGTGAAATGACTGTCACGATCTGATATGATAGATATTGGCACTCCATGCCATGAAACTATCTCCGTTATATACAACCTTGTAAGGGTTTTCATACTATCTGTTGCTTTGGTGGGGATGAAATGTGCTGATTTGGTAAGGCGTTCTACAATGACCCAAATTGTGTCATGTCCGTTTGATGTTTTCGGTAGTTTTGTAACGAAGTCCATAGTTATTCTTTCCTATTTCCATGTAGGAATCTCTGATTATATCAGTAAGCCGGATGGCTTCTGACATTCTGCTTTAACTCTAGAGCATGTTAAACACTTGCCAACATACTCAGCGATGATTTCCTTCATGTTAGGCCACCAATAGAGTTTCTTTAGATCCTGATACATTTTGTCAGAACTTGGATGAATGGAATACTTTGATTTATGGGATTCATGCTTGATCAAGTCCCTCAAATTACCAAAGAGTGGTAACCAACTTTTATTTTTGATACACCGGGTTCCATCAAGACGTACTTCAAATGCTTTATCCATTCCTCATATGTTCTCAGCTTTGATGTTATCTTCTTTGATTGCCTCCGTTTAGGCTTTGAGGATTTATGATGGTAATTTTGGGTGAAGGGTCATGACTAATTCTCTAACTCAGAGTGGTTTGATTCGTTCGTTCCGGCTTAAAGCATCTACTACGACATTTGCCTTTCCAGGATGGTAGCGAATCTCACAATCGTAATATGCCATGTGACTATTCAATATTTGCAAATGGACTTTATGAAACTCCAAAAACAGACTAAAACATAAAGAGAAATTTGGATTGGACATGTCTAATATAACACATGTACGCATACTCCTTGTGACCAGTTATGTGTTATTTACGAAATGGGGGTTTTTTGGACCAATTTAATACGGACATTAAACTATGGAATTTGATTTCTTGTGTAATTTTAGTTTTTTATCTGTGCAGTATGGGGTTAAATTGATCTTTAATCTTCTCCCGCCCCACTACATGCTTCGGCATATGAGGGAATTATTAGAATTACTTGTGTCTTTAGATGCATGTAGGAGTACAATATAAGGTTTGATCAATTTGTAATTCTTTCCACCATATTGTAAAATATAAAACTAATGTTAACAAAGGGTTTTTTTTAACATATAATAGCATCATTAGTCAATTGGAAATACGGCTCATCTATTTTTGAACAAACTACAAGAGAAGTTTAAGGCGGGTTTTGCTACAGCTTCCCTAAAGAAGTCAGGTTTTTAATAAGCTTTGAGCTGACCTGTTTCTCCGCTTCTTTGTGCATTCAAAATGGAGCTACCAAGAACTTTTGACAAAATGGTGTTAACATTAAAAGGTTAACAAATTGTTTTTCTTAACTTGTGCTACACGATGTTTTGCATGCTTCTTGTACACTTTTTTTGTCACATATTTTGTAAAATTTATGTGTATACCCCTATGTGAAGTTTTAAGTCTATGCTAGCCAAATAAAGAACACATGTATTTGGATTGACTTTTCTGGTCAGACCTCAGGGCCGTTACAACCCATGTCTAATTTTTTCCATTGGTCAGACCTTTGTCAATTTTCACACGTTCTCTTTTGGTCAACTTAAATCGAGTTACCTGGTCAGACCTCTGACTCGAGGCATAAGATGAGACGACATTACTATATGAGTTAATAAAGTCATGTGTCTCATAAAACTAATAGTTGCATTTACAATGCAATTAACGCACGTCGCTTACCACTTGCCCTACTTGTTTACATGTTGGTCAGACCTTCTGTAATAAGTGGGAGGTCAAGTTGGTCTTGTCTTTATTAGGTGATTATTGGGTAGTTAATTTCTTTAAGAATTTAATTATCAAAAATACTAATTGAACTTTCTATGTTCTTGATTAATTGTGTTATTACACTATAATTCGTAACGAAAAGTTGTTTTCTTGTAGAAGGACAACATGGTCTCTTTTTCTGGTAAAAAGGTGAGACTTACTCATATATCTTCTTTCCCCCCCCCCCCCCCCCCCCCCCCCCCCCCCCCCCCCCCCCCCCCCCCCCCCCCCCCCCCCCCCCCCCCCCCCCCCCCCCCCCCCCCCCCCCCCCCCTTTGGTTGACAAGAATTAGATACGATTATAATTGAATTTTTCTCAATTATATTTATACTCACTTTCAATTTTTCATTGCCCTTTTTCGGGTCTGAAATCTTGGAAAGATAAAATATTTTGTGTAACTAGAGTACATTTTGTCTGTAGCTACCAAAATAAAAGACATCTTGCACTTGTCACGATGTATGAGTTTAAACCACATCGAGTAAAGAAAAATGCTAGCAAGTATTCTAGGTATTTTTTTTCTTAGACTCGATTCATTCCTTATAGTGCTGAACACCCTTGTGGTTAGACAGATTAAGGAGGAAATGCATGCTAAATATTCAAGTTAATGAATACATGATGGCTAGTCCCTCATCTACATAAGTAGAACTTCATATACTCTGCGCAATACCTAAGTACATTGCTACTTGTAGGCATTCTAAGAGAGTAGGAAAGTAAATTAATCGCTAATTGCTTTCTACTGGTGATGTAACACTTACAATGTTGACAAATCCAGTGGGAGCCTTGCGTTTCATTACTGAAAAGACAGTCATGTAATGTTGTCAATTTTAGTAGGAGCTACAAGATTCATTTCCTTATGAGTTGCCCATATTATTCTAGCTTGCTTTGAAATAATATATTACTTTCTGAATATGAACAACCATTGTCTAAAGGAAGATTGCATTTTATTTTATGGGATAACTACTTGTTGCTTTCCTGAAACGTTATCTATAGAATAATAATCCATGGTTCCTTATTCAACATTATGGTTTGAAATCTACTTGTAATATCTATGACACTATCATATTATTTAAACAATCAAATGCTTGTCGTATGGTTTGTCTACTTTAGGTAATGTTTTCCCGTACACAAGTGGGAGAAATCCTAAGTGTGTGCAAGGAACAACATATAACAATATGATTAAATTGGTTTCTCTTGACCGCAAGGTAAGAAAGCTAATAATTCTACTAGAACTTTAGCATATTGACTAAATGTATTAGTCAAAATAATCATGGTTAATTATATAATCATTATTATAAAGTATGAAATTAACTTGAAATTACCATTGAACTCATGAGTTTGCGTTCATGATTACTTTAGTTAGTATAATTATGTTTACTTGTTAAGACATAATTATAAATTCCTTGAATTAATCAATGACTTATAACATAAAGTATGTAGTAACATTGTTATGTCTTCTTGTTAACACATAAACATAAGGTCCTTGAATGATTCAACGACATATAATGTATACTTGACATGTTTTGTTTTCTAGTAAACACATGATCAAAGAATTCTTGAACTATTAGTCTTTTTGTGAACACATGAACATGGAGTTAATGTACTTATTCAAGAAATATACATTATAGCATGCACTTGGTTGTTAAATATTGATGCAGGCCTAAGTGTTGAAGAACGGCCCCATTTGTTTCTAGAGGCCCAAGATCGTGTGAAGAAAAGACTCTTTTTTAAAGGGGAATAACCTGGGCTCAGATAATCCGTTTTAGGCCCTGAATCATTATATTTTAGGAGTTATTTGCATTTTTATGTTTTTTTGGATATTTTTAGACATTTGTTTTTAGGTTGATTTTCGGGCCGTTTGCCTTTTGAGGCCCGTTTCAGTTTTGTTTACCTATTTAATAATTGTACTATGATCTTGGCTATTGAGTTGAATATTATATGAAATGTTTATTTTTAGTAGTTTTGCTAATAATTTACCCCTGATTATCAGTATTCATTTGAATCAACGATATTTGGAAGAATTGTTTCTGGTATTCGTTCAAATCAACAGATCTAATTGTTTATCTCTTTATTTTCACTACATCAAATACTATGTATCCAAATTTGGCTTGACCCAATTGTCAAGTATTTGATCCAAAGAGAATTAAGTTATCTAATGAATTCTGATGGAGACTCACAATTCCAATACTTATAGAATACCACTCTATCATGGTATGTCTAATGTGTTGAAACAAACTATATTCGTATTGTTTGATTTCTGATAATTATAATTGTTCTACCTCTAAAATCTATCAAGGTTATAAAAATGCGTGTGTCATGGATACACTCAATATAGTTCCAACCTTAAAGGCATTCAAGACATTATCTATTTATAGATTAGGGATAAATCCCATTATGTCTTGATTAAAGTTCTAAAATTTGTTAATATCTTGTGAAGCATATTATTAACAAGCTAGAGATGAGAACTGTAAAATGTATTTTGTTGTACCAAGGAAGAACAATTTATTATTGCTTAAATACTTAGTGTTTAGAGAAGTATCTCTTCTTACAAAAGTAAGTGGGAGCATCTAAACATCTTGAAGATATTTAAGAACAAAATACATAACCTTCTGAATTCACTTACTGATGTCAAACTAAGGTTAAAACATGAAAATGTCAAACCAATGTATAATGTAGCTCTCATTTATAAATCTACAAGGATGCCTCATCAAAGGAGTGATATTTTAATATCAATGCTGAGGAATATAAGTTAAAGGGTCATAATAAACCTGCTAACTAATAAGATAAATTATCACATCTTGGATCTGATAAATATCTTAGAACTATGAATGATAAGATGCAGTCCTTAAAAGACAATCAATGGTTTGAGATTGATTGATCTTTCACCAAACATTAAAATGTGAGGTGAGAATGAGTTTCTTTTGAAGAAAGACTCATAAGGATAAGATTATATACATATTAATGCCTGACTGAAGACAAGAGTTTTTAATCTTACTCAAGCAATTGACTATGATTAAATATTTCTTTTCTACACGCATTAATTATATAAAGATAACTAATTGTCATACATGTTTTCTTAAATCTGAAACATGAAAATTTAAGATTCATAACTCTTTCCTTAATGATCACCTTTACGAGGACGGTGCGTAATCAAGAGGGTTATGAGTCTATATTTGGAAAAAGCAATTAAGTTATATAACTCTTTCCTTTATGATTACTTTTGCGTGGACTGTGTGTAATCAAAAAGGGTTATGAGTATATATAATCTTTATAAAGTATACAAGATAATAGAATCCAAGTGTGGATTGGATTATGCATCTAGGAGCTGAGATCTTAAGTTTAATCACAATATGATATTTTATTAAATTAAGATAACTCCTGAGCACACCTGACATCAAGTAGGAGCACTATGTTTTTCCTTAAAATTCATATGTTATGTAACATATTGAAAGTATCATTCTATCTAAGCTAGATGTTAATCCTTGAGATTGAAATAAAATTTCACTTGGGAATTTAGGAAATAAAATAAACAACCTTGGAATGAATGTATAATGAAATAGCCACAAAAAGTAAGTCCAACCAATGCAAGACATCATTGAAGCAAGTCTTAAAAGATATAACTTTAGATAGATTAATACATATAGAAACCTGATGTTTTTAATTAAGGAATTCATCATGTATATATTATATGGTGTGTGATCCTGGTTGTTACTTTTGCACTAAGCAAGATATAGCTACAACAACAGTAGCTAAAGGAGAGGGGTTTAAGATAACTGATAACAAATGTATCAAATGAAGTGATTTAGATCACTGTTTAAAACAAATGTTTTTATGAATGTATAAGGCTTATGATGTTTTGTGGTACACACGATGCTAGAGAATAATGAATCCTAGTTAAAGTAGGATTTCATCATTTATTATAAATCTACTAACTAGATATGCTTAACTAAGAGCATTGTTATAATACACATTAAAAAATGAGAATACTTTACATTTTCAGAAACTATAAAGAGGACCGTCTAGATCGGTATGTTTGTTTGACTTTAAATAATCTCATAAAAGGAACTGTCGACGATTCATACTATGATTCTTGCAATAGTATGCAAATATACATACGACACTCATCATGGCGTTCAAATTCTTTACAAATTTGTGAATTTGAAAAAAGTAATCGGAAAGTTTACTTAGATAACTATTTAGCTATCTTGTAAAGAAGTAGTTGAGAATGTTGGAAACATTGGACTTCAATTTGCTAATTAGTTTCATGCATATCTGTTTTAGAATATGAAATAATTGGATGTTAAGACAATTTTTACATTCTAATGATTGATAGATACGTGTAATTAAGTTATTCAACTACATATAATAATAGTTATCCTATATTTGCATGTTTAATCCTTGAGTGATTATATCATTATAAATATGTCCAATGTCGTTTAACATATGGGAATATATTACAAAGGAAAATGTGAGTGTTGTTTAAAATCTTTGAATATAATGGATAATTCTCCGCCAAACTCATATGTTATTCACAAGGAATGCATATTGGACACCCCAACTTCGAATATTACTTTTGGATCCTTTCAGAGATTAAAATATCATAAAATAGTTGTTTAAGTCATCCTTAACTTGAGAATATACACAAATTCTGGTATGTGTGGATTCACTTTTTAATTCTAATCAAACGCTAACCTGAAAATGCAAGTTATAAAGGCTCTTAATTTGTAAGTGATATGAACCAGCATCACAACACTTATATTCAACAAAGAATTGTTCCTTAAGTCATCCTTAGACTTGAGAATACAAACAAGTTCTAGTATGTGTGGATGTCACTTTTTAATTCTAAGTCAAACGCTAACATAAAAATGGTAGTTATAAAGGCTATTATTGGAAGTGGTGTGAAGCAACATTTATAACACTTATATTCAACAAAGAATTTAAACCTCCACTTGATGTGCAGTATGATATCATTGGCGCCTCTCTAGAATTAATCAGATAACTGTGTGGCCACACCCAAATGTGAAACTTGATCTCAGACATTTTTAGTTTTAACAACGAATATGAGTGTTGCTAGACATTTCTGTCGTTAGTATATGGGATGTTTGCTACTCCAACTCCCAAGTGGGAGCTGTTGGATTATGGTAGTTGGATACACACCTATACGACTAGAAATGTGTGAGCCTATTGGGGGCACACATGTAAAACACTTAGAGTGCGTTTAATGCTTCACTAAAGTTTCTAATGTAAACCTAAGGACATAAAATGATTAACACATGAACCCTAGGAATGTCCTAATGTGTAGCCAGACCTAGTGATTCATGAATGTCTAGATTCATTTTTGGGATAAGAAGAAAAAAGAGAGTTGTGATAAGAAGAGAAGAGAAGAGTTGTGATAAGACTTAAACATTAAGTTTTTTAGTCTTACCACAAGTAGGGTTTGAAGGCTTTATAAACCCTCACCCTCTTGCTCATTCCATGACACACACAACTAGAATACTCCCCAAAACTAGTTTCGGGTCTCCCTTTTCTTTTCTTAGCCAACTACATAGACCCTTATTAGGGTTCTTTGGTTTTCGGTTCTTCTATAAACCCCACTGCTCAATTTCGGTTAACCTTAAATGGGTTTTCCAAGTGTGATTCGATCCCACATCAGTTCCAGGAGGTTTAATACTTTGGTTTACTTGTTCTCAAGGCGTGAGAATCGATAGAAACAATCTAGGATTTTTTTATTGATTTTCCGTTGAATCTGGTGTAATTCGGTTGAACTAAATTTGGTAAAACCCTAGATCTATTTTGCTGAATTTTGGTACAGGTTGTTTAGGATGATTTTGGTACTTGATTTTAGTAGGTTTGTGTTACAAGGGGTGTTTGGGATACACGTGAAGTAGGGGTGTTCACGGGGCAGTTCGGTTCGGTTAGTTGGAAGATTTAAACTATCCGTCACGGGGTGGGTAATTAATTTTACTATCCGTCGCCGAACCGTACTAGGCGGGTAACCGGACATGCGGGTACCCGAAGTGAG